>JBBPCZ010000163.1:11745373-11759730 GCA_037974445.1 Brycinus macrolepidotus
GTGCGTGTGTGAATTGTCCTGAGTCTCTTGCCTGATGGCAGGAAAGTAAAAAGTGACAGTGCAGGGTGGCTGGGGTCGTTCAGGAAAAGCTGAAGAGTTTGGTTAGAGAGGAGACAGGATAGTGAGTCAGATGAGTGAGTACGTTCAGCCAAGTTTGGTGGTGCTTTTGTTTGTGTTTTTGAACTTTCATGTGTAAATAAAGCTTTTCACCTACACTGGTGTGTGTGTCTGTGTGTGTATCTCTGGGTGCGTGTTTGGGTTTCCCAGCCAGTGTTCACACACCCCTTCGTGTAATACTTTGTGCAGCTTCCCTTTGCAAAAATAAAAATTCTGATTCGTCTTCTATAATGCTTAATAAGCTTGGAGGACACGTGGTAAGGGATCTGAGGCAGTTCCTGCATAAAAATATCTCCAGATCTTTCAGATTCCAAGGTCGATGCTTGTGGACTTTTGGGATGGCTGTGTCTTTCAATCGTTGTTCTTCAAATAAAGCTTCAGTTTGTGTTCATTTTTTTTTAATGAAAGATCAAAAGGATTGACAATAAGTTACACAGACTACTTGATGTAAACTGCATGTTAAAATCACTGTATGTTTCAGAATGTTCCATTTTACCATAGATTGTGTCATAGCTGTCCACACTTCTGTGCAGCGCTTTTATCCCATGTGATACAAATGATTATGTTTCAGCCTAAATTATAACTGCAAGCATGTCATTCCCACAAAGGAAAGAGCATTGCCTTTGTAACTTATGATCTGTAATTGGTTGGTTTGCAGTGATTTCCTGTTAGAGCAGGCAGTTCTTAGTTTAGGGAAGGCGTTTAAGCTCAGTTTCACACAGCTTGCAATGGAATTAGTTCAGTCTTGTGTAGTATTTCCATATTTCATGTTTATCAAAGGACTTTTTAATGAGCCATTCTTCTGGATGTATACTGCTGTTTTTCCTGCCAATGTTCTTGACTAGGTGACTGCTACCCATAGCCCCATCTAGTGGATTTATTAGTCAACTAGTCTATCAAGCCCTAACTTGAACACTGAGCCAGTTTTCTGTGTATTTTTAATTGTAATAATTTTGCTTTATCAGTATATTTGTCAGTTAGTATGCACTTACTACTTCCTATTTTGAGCAATCAAGTTATGTACTCTTCTGCAGTTGGTCACATCTCTGACTTTGGAGACTTACCTATTTATTTTAAATCAAAAGATAATGGCAGAGCTTAAAAAACTTTACTTTATATGCTGATCGGTGCTGGATGTATTAAGAAGTTCTGCTGCTGAATTATATTTATATTTTTTTGCTCTGGCACTTTTCTACTACGTTGTTGCAATTATTATTATTGGTTATTATTTCACCAGAGAAGTAATACATTCACTTGGCAGCATTGTTTTGGACCCATTTACTGATAAACCTCAATATGTTACCTAAATAAACATCACTTTTAGAAGAAGACTTTGTCATCACTTTACTGAAGTTTTTAGGTGCCATGATCCATAGATCAGAAGTATTTCTTTTAGTGCTATGACTAAAATGGTAAGGACTATGTGTTTTCTTTGCTTGGTTCTTGGCAAAGAATGGCTTTATATATATTATTTATCATGCTAGCAGTGTTTGGATAAATTGGATACATCGTAAGCCTGTGATATTAGTTGGAAAGACATTAGATTGGTTTAACTGCAACATCAATTAAGACTTGAATTCTTAAACTTAATGCATGTCTTGCATTTCAATGACTGCAGTACAGTCTGTATACAAAAACAGTTCTGTAGATAAAAATATTTCTTCCTGCAATCTCTTTAAACCCAGTAATGTCAGTATGAATACAAGGTGTCACCTTCAACTGAGAAAATGCCAACATGATGGTGGTAGCTTGTAGCTAGCTAATTACCATAACTGTATATACTTAACTGCCTTTAGCTTTTATATAGATACTATTGCTTACAGTTTGAGAAGCACCACATCTAAACACATATAACAGTGCTATTTTAGTAGTATATTAGCATAGTAGTGTTATACAAGTAGTACATCATCAGCGTCAGAACAAACCTACTTCAAAAAGCAGATTTAAAGGAGAAGGCAAAAATAAACTTTAATGTAAGTTATTATAGTAAGATTTTACCCCAAATCATTCTGTGCTGTTTCTGCATGTTGGGTTTATTCATCATGAAATTTTTAAAACAGTGTAGACAGTGTAGACGAATGGTGTTAAAAAAGGAGACACAATGGTTTGTTTCGACAGAGACAATATACTACAGTGGCATAGGTTTCCTTTCAACTTTGGAAAGGGTCCCATAATATTTTCGCCCTATAAGTACTGGAATAGGCTCCAGCACCCCTTCAGCAGCTCAGACAATAGATGAATGGAAGACTTTATACTAATATTAATGTGCTGTTATTCAATATAAAAACATTCTCCCTTTCAACACTTGAAGTACCTATTATGACATTTAAACAACTGAACTCCCTCTCATGAGAACCATTCATAATTATAGTACAGCATCATAACATCGCTGCATCGGAAATATTCATTAGCTTCATTAACACTAGTTGTAAATGAAACTATTCATCAACCTCAGAAATAAAAATGTGGGTATCTTCGTGCACTCCAATATCACTGTATTTAATAAATGCAATACTGGCTGTTAAATACAATGTGACCTGCTTGTCTTTTAAAGTCTATTACTTTAGGCACGGAGTTGGTTAAGTGTCTGAATCTTTTTGTCTGTGTTAAAGGATGTCTGATCTAAAACAGACTTTATTTACTTTAACAAATCAGATGCAATCAAGTAAGACTAAATTGGACATTTTATTTTCTGGTTGCCTGGGCCAAGGGTTCACTGGACAACAAAGCTCATTCTGGTCCAAACCAGGAACCCTAGTTAGACCTGTACAGGAGTGACATAGATAAAAAAGTACAACTTTAGATACAGAAGTTTCATTTCATTCCCCTCCAGTCATTGATGTGAGTCATTCTTGTTTGTGCACGTATCCAGAGATGAGGACAGATGAAGAAAGTGCGGAGGAACAAACGATGATGTGTCGTTAATTCCCTAATATGACACATCACTGTGTGTAACTTTGCTGTTCCCTGGACATCCCTGCATACCTGTGCAACTCTATCACAGTCTCTGGCTCTTGCTCCATCATTCTGGCTTACTAAGGGGTCTTCATTGACTCAACAAATATCTATATTCTCCTTGACTATGGTATTTCAAGCGTGTTCAAACAATGTGAAGCGTTTTGCTATGCGAGAGTAAATTTAAGGACAAATCACAAGATGAGGTCTGTATGAATGTATGACTTTTTATGGCTGGGAATAAAAATGAAAATGCCACCCAACCACTGCTCCAGCATTGTGAATTTGGAAGTGAGTATGTTTACTGGGAGGGCAGCGAAAGACGATAAGCAATTAGTGGAGCATAAAATTACATTTGAGCACAAAATTACGCAGTCAGATATGAGCTCTTTATAATTAGTGTGTGTGTGTGTGTGTTTGTGTGTGTGTGTGTGTGTGTGCTTGTGGCCATTGTTGACGAGGAGAGAGTCTGCTGATTACATTAAAAGGAGAGGAAGCTTGACTGAAAAGCAGTGCAAGTTGTAGCCATAGAAGTGCACAGTAATGACAGCAGATACATGTGGACTGACCCTGAAGCATTTACAGATGATATTATGAGTTTGTATGTCATTGCTTTAGGAGTATTTTTTCTCACCATTACTCAAAATTGTCTCACTCTATGACTCTATGATTATTGTAATACAAAAATGGACCCATTGCATCATCTTATTTGAGACTAATTTTCCAAGATTTGGATGAAAAAACTGTCCTCCATCGTCTTTTAAAGAAGACATGGTGAATAATTGCAGAAAAATGTACATAATTTATTATGCAGAGCAACTACAAGGGCATCATTTTTAACTCTGTGCTAGCAGTAAAACCGCTAGTCTTGGCACTAAATGTGATCTCTATGTACTCCTACTTTTGTCTTTTTCAAGGACTGTATAGATGCGGACTCAGCAGCAGCCTATACCAGTGATTCCTTGAGATACGCTCACAAACCAACATAGCAGGCCAGAGCTTGATCGCATGTGAATAAAAATGCTATTAATTAAAGGTCTATTAATTAAACTTGTCATTGAGCCACCATAGATTAGCTCAAATGAGCTCATGAAAAAAGTCACTAAGGTGTGGACTTTAAGGAGGACTGCGGGGCTTAGGGTGCCCTTTGGGACTGGGCTTGGTGGAAATGTTGGCTGATTGGGGTGGGAACAAAAGCTGAATCTCAAATGTCTCCCTACTTTATTATCTTCTGCCTTTGTAATAATATGCTAGCTCCAGCATCCAAACAGTGCATAATCAATGGAAGTAGGAGGTCATTTGAAATTCAGCCAAGTAGAATAAAAAGCAGTGTGTAGTATAAAATCAATAAATCCTTTTTTTCCATGCAGTTTTTCTAGTATTCTGTTTAAACTGTCAGTGTCTGTCAGTCAGGCAGTATTAGTGTGAGATCAAGACATATTGCAATTTTTTACAAGCATACTTCATATAAGCCAGTGCTTAGATCAAGTGTTCTCCGTGGACCGTAATGCCTGCTAACCCCTCTTCCCTCTGAAGGAAAACATTGCCGCTAATTACTACCCTGAAATACCAGCGTTCGCTCTCCCAGTGAGGAGCTGGCTTTAGAAAGCCCACAAAACGCAGCGTTAATTGCACGGGCCAAGCCTGACTTGGCTGGCAAAACAGCTGCAGTATGTGCAGCTGCTTCCTGATCATCGATCTTTTCAAGTTCATTGTGATCCAGAAATGAAATAATGTCAGTTACTTGCCATATTGATAAGGTTAATTACGCCCTGTTTGGGGGGGGCTGTCAGGGAGAGGTTTCCACCCTCCTTCCCTCTGACATATTTAAAGGAATTGTTCAGTGTGAAATCAAATTTACACAATTTACATTTGCCCAAATGTATTTCATCAGCCAAGATATACTGTCCAGAGTTTGCTTTTTATCTTTTGCACGGGAGCCGCAAAGCTAAAACTAGAACACATTATTAATTGTATTCCTAAATCATCATATACCAGGGTCATTCCGTGTCAGATCAGATAAGGTTGTTGCAGCACCATCTCAGGTTTTGTTTATATCATGAATGGGTCCCAAAATCATAAAATACTTCCTATTCCTATGTTTTTTTGTATTTTTTCAGACCTTGAGATGTCTTATCTGGAAAGCCATGTTTGACAGGAATATCTGGACAAGTACTGTTCCTGTTTCAATATTTAGTTTTCTTACAATCTTTTATTAATTTTGTTCCAGTATTTGAGGTCTCTACCACAAACGGGCATTAAGCTATTTAGAATTAAACAAGGTGTGCTGGCATTTTTCATCCATTTTACAAAATAGCACTAAGTGCCAGTTTCCTTCAGTGTTCCTTTCATAGACGAAAACACCAAATTAAAGACATTGTTTTACCGCTAGGAATAAAAAAACATCCACGATGAAGAAGTAGGGTCTTCACTAATCTCTTCTTAAGGGTGTCTGAACTATTGATTGAACTAAAGAAATACATGTTTTTTGGTTTCACTGTGTTGATGTGTTTAAAAGTGTATATCAGTATGATTGAAAGTTCCATATATAGCTTTCCAACATGGACACTGTAAATTTACATGAACATGAATCCCTGTCTCGTGCCCACTGGCCCCAGGATAGGCTCCAAGTATCTGCAACCCTAGTGAGGATTAAGCGGTTATGGAATGAATGAATGAGCTTTATCACCAACTATCATCACAGTATGTTTCTATAGCAATGGTTAGCCAACACACTATCAAAATGAACTGTTGAGCAAGCTAAGTTGAGCTCTTATGATTTAACTACTTCTCACAAATGTGGTGAATAACATACATACAGGGACACACAACATTAACATCACTTTGAGCAAATACTAACATGCAAGGACTCACCAAAGCACACAATCATTTAAGACAAGTTTTAGTTTAGATCTCACTTGCCGTATATAAAGCTTCTGAACTTTGAAAACACTATTTACACTTTCTGTTTTCCTAACGCAATCCATGATGTCAAATTAAGAGTCATATGCAATACACACTGACAGTATAAATGAAAACCATTAGCTGATGCTAAAATGCTTGATAAATAATATATATCAGCACTCTCCACCTGGTTTGGTTGAAATACCACTATTCATTAAACTAATGAACTAAGAAACATTAAAATTGAGAACCATGAACAGGAGTAACAGAATGAGTGGAGCGTTTCAGTCCTGTGTACTGTTCCTGTTACAGGTCTCAAGAATTTCTTTGAGTCGCCATTCTCTAACTTTCCCTTCATCAGGGTAAGTCTTGTTGAGAAGCCCAATTGAACATTTGTCCATCTCGCTTGAGAGTCTCTTAGCAAGACTATACCTCTTACTCTGAGATTTGTAAAGTGGCCCCTTATAGTCACGTGTGAACACACCACAGTATAATGGGAAATTCTTTCTCTGCTCTTAACCCATTCACCAAGTGAAGCAGTGGGTTGCCCAGGGAGCAGTGTGTGGGGTCAGTACTTTGGTCAAGGGTACCTCAGTGATGACACTAGCAGTGTTGGGATTCAAACCCACAACCTTCTGATTGCAGGGGCAACTCCCTAACCACCAGGCAACCAGTTTGGACGTTCATTCTGCCACTTGCTGCAGCTCTGCAGTATTCCCAAATACTCCCGTCTGTACTTAACATGTTTGCAAGGTGAGGAGATTCTTCTTGTAGCGTCGCTTGTAGGCGGGGAGCACTAGCAATGTCACATGAAGGGTGGATCAGTGCTTAAGGGTCAGTAAGTAGGTGCGTCACCCTCTGTTCAGTGATTTTGCCCCTATGTTTGTGGCATGTGATGCTAATTGTGAAGTCTTCTTTTGTTCAACCTTCTTGGTCCCATGATCCAGTACCTCATGTTATGGACAACTCCTTCCGTAAACATTCAGCATTGATGCACTACTTTTTGATTTTAATGTTTCACCGACAGCTTTGAAATATGACTGCAACCTGGAATCACAGATTAATGTTTCTCTTTGTACTGCGTATCTGAGTCATCCTACAATTTTCAGGATTCCACCATCATCACAGAAGACACAAAACATCTTCAGGGAACTGTCTCTGGGAATATCCTTGTCTCTGACTGTACAGGAAACTCAACTTTGCATGCTTCTCCTTGCACATATTTAATGATGGCTGTCTCCACTGTTGAGAAATCACCTGCTGTCTGAGGTGTCTTGCAGTGATGTCATGAATTACATTTATGATTTATGAATTTGAATGATGTGGATAAGAGAAAGCTTGTAGCCTGGATGAACTTATTCCAGGAGGAAAAGTCCTGGAAGCTGAGATGAGATCTGAGATGACGCCCATCAGTGGAATGGGCCGTGATAGGAGCACCCTGAGACAGACACTATGAAATGTGTTTTTTTGGTGTTGTTCAGCATCGACAACCAGGCTACAGCAGCAATGCCTTTTACTGAAGCATCAGAGAAAATATATGGCTCTTTTCTTTTTGCTGTTGAAACAGTTGTAGCAGCAAAGAATTTTGGTATCTCTGGTTGGCTGAGAATCCTACTATGCCTCCCTCAGGAAGAAGAGAGTCTCAGTCCAGGGATTTACTAGAGAGCTCTCTGAGCAATTTCTTTCCTAGACAGCTTTACTGTCATTGCACAGGGTACAACTAAATTGGTTCACAATCTTAACAGTGCTACATGCATAATCTAAATATCTTAAATAGCTAAATATATAAGTACAGAAAAACATATAAAATAGACAAATGACATAGTAAACAGACAACTATACAATATAGACAATACAGTAATAGACACCATTAGCAGCAGTAATATTGCACTTCACAATATAGCACATTGCATGTTGAGTCACCAGTGATGAGGGGTACAGGTAGTGTAGTGAAGAAATGTACAGATAAGGTGCAGTAAATATAAGGGGGCAAAACATTCCGTGGCTTATGTCCAGTAGTGCAAACGATTGAGTATAATGAATCTGTGCATTAGTGCAGTGTCTGGAAATGTTGATGGAAGTGTCAGGTCCAGTTGGACAGTGTCAGTGTGTAGCAGCATTCAGTTCTGTTTTGTTTTTAAGTCTGTTTGTCCCTGATGTGATTGAGCAGAGTGGAGGAGATTAAGCGGAGGAGTTATTGGGACCATGCACAGATGACATCAATGAATTTGCAGACATAGTTGATAGCTTTGTTAACATGCTTGCTAATGACATTATCCCCACAACAACAATATAGACTTTTACTAACTGAAAACTGTGGATTAATGGAACTATCCACAAGGCAGCGAATGCCATATGAGTGCTTACAAATCAAAATGGCAGTACTGGGGAAGAGAGGAGTCGCACTTTCACCAGGGTGACACATGCCAAATGTTGGATGGACTGTGTATAATCACGGACTTTAAAAGTGGGGTGGTGGTGTCCTAGTGGGTAGGATACTTGCCTCTGGACCAAGAGGTCATGGGTTCAAATACTGCTTTCAGCATGCCACCACTGAGTTCCTGAGCAAGACCCTTAACCCCAAGTTGCTCCAGGGAGACTGTCCCCTGTAGTTTGGGAATGGAAGTCGCTTTGGATAAAGGTGTCTGTTAAATGCCGTAAATGTAAATATTAAAGCAAATCCACTGTGTCTGTGAGCATCAGCTGCATTCATCAGCAAACTTAATGCATGCTATGCCCATTTTCAGGCTAATTGTGCTAATGTTAGCCATGTGGCCAGTAACAGCTATAGCACCAACCAACTGACCAGAGTCTTCACCTCTACCTTCAATGAGTCTCTGGTTCCTATGTGCTTTAAAAGAGGACCTATATCCTCAGGCCATAAGACTCTTAACCAGGACACAACATGACAACTTTTTAACTTTTCATTATGACACAAACTGAACTCTCTACCTCACTGAATCTCACCTGCCGTATGTCACTTAAGTCTATAGTCTATAGACACTTGCACACTAGCACACTGCACATTACAGTGCACAGATCTATTCTACTACATTTGCACATTGTTCTGATATTTTTTGACAATGATGTTTATTTTGAATAAAGTTTTTCTATATATTTAATACCTTAGTTTTTAGCCTTTTCAAATTTCTCTTTATTCAATTTGTAAACTTTATGGCACAGTCTCATGGCCAACTCAGGGGCACATTTCACTACATGTTGTACTTGTATATGTGACAAATAAAGAATCTTGAATCTTGAGTCTGACGGTCTGGTCAGAAAGTCTTTGATACAGTGGCAGGTGGATTGTGGAGGTTCTAAGTCACTGAGTTTAGTGACCAGTCTGCCTTTGTTAAAGGCAGAGCTGAAGAGAATCCTCACATAGTTTTCTTTCGTGTTCGAGTTGGGAGAGTGGAGTGTGAAGAGCACTTCTGATGGCATACTCTGCGGACCTTTTTACTCTGTAGGTGTATTCTTATGAGTCAAACATGGGTCGGAGGCTGGCTTTGATGTGCCACAGGACCAGACTCTCTAAGAACTTCATTATGATAGGTGTAAGTGTCATGGCATTTATAAGGGTACTGAGTCTGTGGCCAGATGTGGCTGGTGGGAGTGGTTACAGCGGGTGTCACGTCTGTGAACCTGTACGCTCTGCTCCAAAGAGTCTTTTCTTTTGATTCCCAGGACTGCTAGGCACCTCTGAGGTACCCTTGAGCAAGGTACCGTTCCCACACACTGCTCCCCGGGCGCTGTGTTCCTGGCTGCCCGCTGCTTCACTTAGGTGAATGGGTTAAATGCAGAGGAAGAATTTCATGCTGTTCACACTGTGTGCTGTGCTGTGTTCATGTATGACAGAATGATCAATTTCACTTCACTTCACTTCACTTTGAAGATTGAGGTCTTTGAGTTCTTTTGAATGTAATCAACAGGAAAGGCTTCCCTTACTTCCTCATCTATATTGCGTATTATACTGTAGATTGTATATTGTTGTATATTATATTGCTCAGTATATTGTTCATTGAATTTTACATATTATTGTTGTTTTATACTGTTGTGCTTGTGAGACACCATCGACTGGAATCAAATTCCTTGTATATGCTTGCTCACATACTTGGCCAATAAACGCGATTCTGATTCTGATTCTGATTACTATTCTAGATGACTTAGTGAGGTCTCCAGTTAGATGAAGAGGGCATCTCGTACGTGCACTTTAGGTCAGTGACTTGCTGTGGGCCTGGATAAGAGTCCATCATCCACCTAAAATGCTTTCTGCAAACTTCTTGGCATCAGACCCATGCTCTTTTTAAAATTTTCTCTGATAGATGTTGAAAGCCATAAATGGCAACTGCAGGGGAGGGGCTATTGCTGAATACATGAACCTACATCCTATAACTCACATATCATATGCTGAGATCGTTTTGTTAAAACTGAAGGAAACAAAGAAAATCTCTGTGCTCTTTTCTTAGAATGAAACTATGAAACATGTGTTCTACGTCCACATTAAGTGCAATGGCTTCTCATCTGAAGTGAATCAAGACACCCAGCAGGTTGTTATTTAAGTTGGGGCCACTGAGAGAAACACCCTGACACTTTGCCCTAGTATTGTAATATTTTAGCTCTGTCATTTGGAACTGAACTATGACAAACCTTGTGGCTCTTCTGTCAGACATCTTTGTTGTACCTGCATATGTACTGAGTAATAAGGTGAATCAGAACTCTCAATATAAAACAAGAGGTCTAGCACAACATATGCTCTTGTGGCTTTTTTATGTGTTTTGGGGAAAAGTGTTACAAGGCAGCTTTTGGAGCTGGTGACAATTGTCTGACCACTTAAGTTTGACCTTTGTGTCACCTATTCTGCTGCATTCTGAATAATCTGTAGAGACTGTGAGGTCTTTAGAGAAAGGCCAGCCAGAAGGGAGTTAAAGTAGTCAAGTTTTGAGATGACAACTGACTGGAGGAGTATTTGAGTGGTGTCAGTGGTTAGGAATGGACAAATTGTCCTGAAGAACCAGCAAGTTTGGCAGAGATAAATGTTAATGTGAGAGGAAAATGAGAGCTCCTTATTGAAGAAAACACCTGGATTTTGTGTTTTTGATGTGGGAGTGAAGACAGCATTTCCAAAAGTGATGACTAGGTCAAGTCTTGGGGATGCCTCACCTGGGATGTACAAGAGCTCTGCTTTGCTGGGACTTAGCTTCATGTGAAGATGAAATATCACCAAGAGAACAAATGTATAAGGAAAAGAGAAGGGGAGCACTGAGCCACTGAGCATCACCAGTGGTAAGTCTTCATGGGGCAGACATAGATCCTTTCCATGATACTTGGTAACTGCGATCTTCAAGGTAGGACACAATCCATTGCCATGCAGAACCAGTGATTCTGAGTTTGGAGAGTGAAGCCAAGAGGATCTGAGGGCTGACAGTTTCAAAAGCTGCAGAAAGATATAGAAGAATTTAGACAATTGAGCTGTTTTGGCTGCATGAAGCTGCTCAGTGGGAACATGGCCTGTTTCCATGGGCCCATTTATTATGTGAGCGGTGTAAGGGAGAAGATACAATGATACCTAATCATTGATTTAGAACTTGTTTGCTGCATATAAATCATGTGAACTTCATTGTAAACAATGAACGGAATTTACAATAACACGATAAATAATTTAAACTTAGACAATACACACATACCATATTAATTAAAACCGTTATCTTAAATTAAAGTGCTGGCAGAATAATAGATGCCTGCACACTCAGCTTGATACCCTAGAAACACATGACTGCAGTATATAGTGAAGTTACCTGAGTTTAACAGCGCTGTAAATCTTTGACGTTTGTAGCACAGCCCTGATCTTTTTTTTTTGGTACATAAAGCTGGAATGAGGCTTGAACGATGGCCAATTATCATCAATTACCATTATTATTGCCTCTTAAATTACAGCCACAGTATCCGCCATCCAGCACATCATAGGCATCTGTCTGTTTTTATGACCGAGGAGTATTGCTGTTTAGTTCTTGTTGTCAGCAAAGGTATTGTGGCAGTATGTTTTCAGTGCAACCTACATGTTGAATTTCAGCAGGAGCAACAGGTGTCTATAAGACAGGAGGAACCTGGGAAATTGAAATTAGATAGGAATAGAACCACATAAAAAGGAATGACGCAGCAGAGAGAAAAGGAACAGGTCTGTAAAAGTAGATTTATGTTGGAGTAGTGCAGAAAAACATGTTCAGATACAGATCACTTTAATGTTCGTGTTCTTTAGTTAGCATGAAAAGGAATGGACACCTATGCACATCCACTACGTCTATCTAAGTCAGAAACCGGAACCTACATGTAGTGTTATAAAGATTATATATTTTTTAAAACTTGTAATTCTTGGAACTAAAATAGAAGGACGGTGCGGTAAGTGGACAGAAAGAGGAAAGTGTAAGCTGTGATAAACTCTTCAAGAGAGTCAGCCCCCTTAAAATCACCTGGCTAATTTGTTACTGAGTCATTATTTTTCCCATGGTGCTCCTAGGTCACAGAAACTCCCCCCAGTGACCAATAGGCCAATTAAATCAGAGAGCACTGATGCCAGTCAATTTCTGCTCCTCACCCATAATTACACACTTCCATTGAACTACCCAAACCCCACCTTTACAGTTGATTACCTGGTGCCACACTGTTGTGGAAAAATCTTGTCATTCTGAACTTCCCTCGGCTATTTCCACTGCAAAAAAAGAAAAACAACAGAAAAAAGTGGTCATGGTTGAACTAATGTAGTCTGCATCGCAAATATACAGTCGTCACTGAAAAATGGCTTCTTTTAATTCCAGATGATGGATTTCAATTTCCAGCTAATGGTAGCTAACGTTCTTCACTGGAAACCTAAGGACAAGACCATTAGAAATCAAGGGTTTTTAGAACTGTTTTGCTATCACTCTCCAGCAAGGTCAGATCAAGTTAAAAAGTTCAGTTTGGCCATTTGTGACTTCTTTACAGTGGTGTCCATTGTCTGTGTTCATTTTTGTCATTTTAGTGTTGAAAGTTTGGACATTAAGATACCAGACATATGAAGCATTTACATCAGATTTTGATTCATTTCCCATATTCATCTTGTCTGTGCTGCACTTCACTTCAGGAGCCCTGCAGTGTTAAAGAGTATATTTACCTGTGACTATATATGCAGATTGTTTATTGTATTTTTTATTTTGAGGTATATGCCGAGAAGAGCCAGAACCTTCTGGACTCCCTGAAGAGCACTACTGAAGAGCCCAGCAGTACTTTTATGTAATAAACAATGTCCTATTAACTTTAACAGTACATGTGCACAAAGAAAGGGCTCTTGAATGTAAATCTTTTTTTTTTTTTAAATATTGCCCTCCAGTATAGAGTGACGGTTGATGATTGGGACAAAATAACAATTCCAGGAATAATAACTGCAGCACAAATGTACTGATGGAAAGTTTACAATCCACACTTTTGACAGAATTTCTCTGCTTTTTCAGAAGAGATGTGCGTGACAAGTAAGTAGTATAAGATTATTATTGTTGCTGTTTGTTATTATCAGTAATAATAATCATCCTCATCATCATCCTCATCATCATCATCATAACCTGCTTTTGTTACTTCCAGCAATAAGTGTGACTGCACTGAAAAACAAGTTTGTTTATCTGTTGAGGCAAAGCCAGTGTTTGTGCTGACTTCATTCACTTGGGGGTGGACATGAAATGTCTTTGTTTGCGTAGCATGAAGATGTGAACAGAGATAGGGAGATGGTTTAACAGGGGAGGAGGGAAGGGTGTAGACCAATTAGAAACAGGAAGCTTCACTCACAACATTACGCCCACGCCTCTTAACTGTCAATCAAAGGTCAGTGAGAGGGCATCATCATTTGGGGTGGGTAGGGAGGGGGAGGATTGGGGGGAGGGGGGTATAGTGTACCAAACAGACCTTTTAGTTGAGATGGTGACGTAGTTTGGCAGGCTCATCTTCCTCCATTTACAACCTTAAATCTAGTTTGTAATATTACTGAAGGAGAACATTTAAGAATTTAGACTTTGGAAGGCCCAAATGAGCAGATATGTGCTCCTACCTGTTGCCGAGGTCTGTCTGAATGAAACTCAAATTCATTACCTTCTTGCACTCTGAAAAATAAGCGTTCCTTACATACACTTTTAGGAAAACATACACATCTAGGAAAAAACCTGTAATTGGTACAGAACCTTAACATTATGTTGAGGTTCTTTAAATTTTAACATTCACATAGAGTGGCTCGATTAGGTCCAGCAGGCCTAGGTTTTTGTCACTTTTGTATTTGGTCGCTCAAACATACACTCAACAAAAATATAAACGCAACACTTTTGTTTTTGCTCCCATTTTTCATGAGATGGACTTAAAGATCT
>JBBPCZ010000163.1:11759830-11778607 GCA_037974445.1 Brycinus macrolepidotus
TAATGGGGAGAAACAACACAACATGATGCTTTGTCTTCATGTGAGACACATCTGGCCGGATTCAGCCATTTTTTTAACGTAAAACTCGATTTTCATGTGTGACATGCGGTTCGTTATGTGAAACGCGTTCGTTCTGGGAGTCACGCGCGCGTCCAAGGTGGCATTCGTTATGCGGAACATTCGTTCTGTGAGGCGTTCGTTAAGCGGGCTACCACTGTACTTTAAACATCTTGGTGCCACAGCACACCTTCAGGGGTCTTGTGGAGTCCGTGCTTCTTGTAGAGGCATAAGAGTAGCATGCACAATATTGGGCAGGTGGATTGAATGATATTGCTAATCAGTGTAAATTGTCTAATGTGATATTGATGCCATGTGATATTGCTTTTCTTGTTTTTTTTTTTTTTTTTGGTTTCAGTAAGTAATTTGGTAAATATAGTATTTACAAATATAGTGAATTTAGTATTAATTATTAATTATACATTTATTGTTGGTTTTAGTAATATATATTGTTTTAATAATACTACATCCATGATACATGACTTAGCTGTGTTCCTGTTGCCGTGTACTTTGATTTTAGTTTTTAAATTCTGCCCTTGCACTCATGATATCCAGACCCATACAGTTAGTTGCAGTGTATGTCCATTTTGGGTGTCTAGGATGGTTTTGAAAGAACAGTTTAAAATCTGTTCTTTCAAAAAAAAAAAGTTTTTGTTCTTCAGATGTGCTGTTTTTTTTCTTCTGGTTTACATTTACAGTATAGTGTAAAGTTCCCTTTGGTGTAATAGTGTCTGGTATGGGCTAAAAGTGTCACGGTGTAATTACAGGTTCTGACTGTTTTGGTGCATGTCATGGTATAGTGAGTTGGCTGCTTTTTTCTCCCCAAATAGAAAAAACAGCATGTTTTTGTATGTTAACAATGACTTTTACTAAAAATAATCGTATTAAACAACTGAAATATATATTAAAAACAGCTTGTTATTACTGCTTTAGGACATATTTTCAAAATCGATTCCAAACGCTCAACATTAACTGAACAAAAAGATTTAAAACACAGTGCTTAAAGTGCAGTTTTAACCTAAAATGTTTTTTTATTTATTTTATTTTATTTATTTTATTTTATTTAAAGACAAATGTTTGTGCTGTTTGTCTCAAGTTTTACACTGAGAGACAGGTATATAAGTATACTGTCCTCTACTACTTTGGTATAATGTTAAGAGAAGAAAACTGAAGCCAGCCAGGCAAAACTACTAGATCAGATTTTTTTTAAATAGTTTTTTTGATCTAGCAAATATAAGGAGTCACTTACATTAACATATCAAGGATGCATTTTTGCTTAATTTGAGCATTTAATTTGATAAAAGTACAATATTTGTACTAGCTTGTAAACTTTGTAATTTGTGGGTTGTTTTGTGCTTTTAGTGTCTCGGTCTAATCCTCCAGCCACAAGCTCAAGTTAGCCTCAAGCTAGCACACGAACCACATGCTGACGTACTAGTCATGATTCAATAAGATACGCTGTTATACAGTTTGATGCAGTGCAATATATTGGATTTTTTTTTTTTACATCCCTATTTATAACACATTCTTTTTAAACAGAATAGAACCCTTCAGAATCAGGGAAGGGTTTATTTGCTTACTTTACTAATAGCCAAAGTAGTCTAGAAGATGGTTTTAATAAGGTACCACCACATAAAGTGTTGGAATTTTTCTCAAATATTGATTTAAATATTAAACATTGAATTATTTATTTTTGTTTTCAAATAATTTATATTGTGTAATATACCTTTTTGCCATGACATAGCCATTGTTGTTGATATGGCATTAAACGTAAACTACTACTACTACTTTACTGATGCTAATTGGGAAGTTGTGAGATATTGTGTGATATGGTGAATATTATCATGCAGCACTAACAGTGAGTTCTGTGGTTCTACTTCAGTAGATTAGCCCTCAGCATCACTGTACTGGGTAATACACAGCAAGGAGTGACTCACAATGTGGAAAGAGAATGAGGTGCTCAAAAATGACATGCATTGAGACCTATTTTGAATTATGCATAGAACTCATTTCCTTTGCTGTCAAGTGAAAATGCACTCTGTTTTGTGTTTAAGGTAAACAAAAAATGGGTTAGTATGTTAATGCTACACAGTAGATATATGGAGGCGCTTGCAACAGTAATGATTTTTAATGTGCAGGAATAGTGATCATGTGAATGACTGAAGCTGTTGGTGATTCTATAAATGTTAACATGGCATAGTGTTCTCGGTGAATCACCCAATGTTCAGTTTTTATGATAATTGGAATTAGCATTTTAACCTGTTATAACCTGTTTTAACCTGTTATATATATTACATCATATATTATTATATGATGTGTGGATTTCCGTAACACACTCACAACTTACAAACTCTAACGGCCTCCTCATAGCCTTACTGGGTTGGTTAAAATAAGTATAAAGTATTGAATACATCTGATCACAGCTTCAGTGGCCTGCCTTTGTGTCCTGCTGACGCCATTGATAGGTTGAAACCTAGACCACACGTTAAGTTAAACTCTTTTTCGGTGGCTCTGTGGGTAACAAGCTGCATGTGTATCAGAGTGGAGCGAAAAAAGGCTTTCCTAAAGCTATTCCAAAGATAACATTTTGAAACAGTTTATTTTAAATGCATTATTACAAGCGTAGATTGTGGAGTCTCAGTGCCTTTAATTTTTTTTTTTTATATTGTTCGTATGCCTGTAGTGTTTAGGCATACGAATATATAAATGAATATCAGCTCCATCATTCCAGATGTCCTCCCTCTGTGTGAAGCTGGAGTCACTTGCAGTCTTATTCCCGTGCAAGTGCATGGCATCCTCAGAGGGACGCTAGAGCCAAGCTGGCTGGAGGCCAGTGGTCCTGGGCTCGGAGGGACTCGTGACTTCTCTGTGGGTGTGTGGGTCACTATGACGAGTTCTACTGCAGGCCTACAGCTCTCAGCATCCGCCCACTTCACCCAAACCCGCCTGCATCCATCTGTTTACTGCACGCTCTTGGGCCCCAGATTCAGCACCATGTTGAGGCTCATTTTATGACTGAACACTTTTTTCCAAACGCAGCTGATGTAAAATTAAAAAGACTCGAGGAAAATGTAGGGCAGTTAGCCTTAGCCTGTTTATCGTAGTGCAGTTATCAGTTAGGGTTGCTGTTTTGAGGATAAAAGCGTAGTTTATTTGTTGGCTTGCTTCATGTGAGGCAGTGGGTTTGGGCCCGGTGTGGCCTGCAGCAAACAAATATGTTGATAATCGATTAATCTGCATGTTTTTTTTTTTTTGATTGATTGAATGAAGACACAATATTTTCTTTTTTTATTAATAAAAGCTTATTCTAAATTGACAGTATTAACAAAAATGACAGATATATGCTATACAACATCACATTTTTCACTTGTGGGACTAATAAAGGGTTATCTGATCAAAAGATGTACTCATTTTTTAAAATAAAATGCGCAAAAACAAGGTGTATATGTTGCTTGAATGGACCGGTGCCGTTAAAAGTAATAAGTGTAAAATAATAAAACATATAAAACACAAACTTAGTGTTAACAGCCTTTGCTACATCAAATAGCTTTAGCAGTATTCTGTGGAGAATAGAGGCAGACTGTTTCTGCAGTAAAACACTCACTCACTCACTCACTCACTCACTCACTCACTCTTCTGCTATAGAACATTAGCTGATGCTAACCAGCTAGTTAAACACCCTTGTCATGCAGTATTGAAGTTAACTTAATAGACCACGCAAGCTGGACCACTAACACCACTTATTAGATAAACGAGAAGAACTACCTGCAGTGACATGAACGATTTTACACAAAACACAGCGTGTCATGAATCTGAACTCTTTTAATTAAGATTCTGTGGGAACTGACCCTGATGTTAACTCCCCTTCATCCACGGCTCCAGCATGTTTCATTGTCTCTTGTTACTGTGGTCCCGCGCAATATCGGTTTTGCATAGTTTGCAGCTGACACGGTATAATTTGTTTTGATTGGTAATAACTGTAAAGAGTGTGTGTTTTTTTTTTTGTTTTTTTGTTTTTTTTTGCTTCTCTCATACTGCTGCTTTTCCCTCTATCTCTCCATGCCCTCTCGAAGGCTCGTCCTCGTAACCCTCGGTGCCGTTGGCATGCTCCTGCACGCTGTGCACGCTGTTAGTTTGTAGTTTTCTCTGCCATGTTTCAAATGTTTTGTTTGTGGTGTAGCCAGTTCCACGACTCTGCGTTCAACATAGAATGAAAATAGAATCAAATTCATCAGTGCTTTTAAATGAGTACTTTCTTCTGAATAAACTTAAGATCAGTATTTCATAACTAGCAATTTTTTATCAAAATATTCCCTTTTTTTATTTTATCAGTTAGATTTACACAGCATTATGGACGTCCCAAACACGCCAAGAGACCGGTGCGCTGGTAATGTAATGCCATTTCCGAATGCACACCCAAGGCCTGTCATGATCATGAAATTGTAAATAAGTGGGCTAAGTGTTTGTTTTTTATTTTTTGTAATCAGCTGTTCAAATAAAGTGGCCAAATTGACTGTTTAGCTATCTTGCTGTGTGACTGCTGATAGGTTGTAGCTCCCATCTGACAACATACACAGAACAAGCAAACATTACCCACCACTACTCTCAAAACCTGTTAACATTAATTTATAGACACTTTTATTATTGGAATCAGTCAAATTGAATAGTTTTCTGCCTGTCTTTTTGTCTCTGTCTCCACGTTGAGTAGTTTAATCTAAACTGTAAGGGTCAACCGATATGATTTTTTTTACATTTTTTTCCCCCCTTCAGGGCTGACACCAGTTATTAATATTCAAGGAGACCGAGAACTGATATATTTTTGCAGTAAAAAAGGAAATCTTGGTGTCAAAATTTAGTTTAAAATATTAACCCCATAACTCATCTTTATTGAAATGCCTTTAAGCTTATGCTTATTTTAAGTGAGGTTTTAGCAACTTCAGTAGGAATATCCTTTTTTTCTTTTTTTTTTTTTTGGCCTTGAATGCTCAGCCCTTTTTGAATGAGTATCTAAATAACCAATGTCAAAACCCACTTCTGTTCACATTTTAACCACAATTTTAGTGTGTTCATTTGCTTAATTTGTCGTTAATTTTAAACAGAAATATTCCCGTTTTTCATAGTTTTACATATGTAAGATGTAGAGAGGAATATTGTGTTATGCGATAAGTTAACATTCGAACAAGGAGACACATGGATCTCACTGTATTTTTGCACCAAGTAGCACATTTTAAGGAGAGAGCTTTTAAAATTTTAAAATTTTAAAAAGACAAGTTAAAGCCCTCAGCAAATGATACCGTGGTTAAGTTTTTATCTGTTTATATTACTAAGATCGTTTGTGACACCTGTGCAGGTAAACTGGAATGGAAAGTAACAAAGTTAAAAAGCTCAGATGCTGTCCTGAAGTGTTTCCGTGCCATCATAGATTTTTTTTTTTTTTTTTTTTTTTTTTTTTTTTCTACAAATGATGCATGCCATTCCATCCAAATAGTGATTTGGTCAAAATGTTGTCTTTCTTAAATCAATGTTTAAAAATTCTTATTGATGCTTTTATTATTTTTGCATTAATAATGGTGGTTCATTGCAGCCGTATTGTGATCTCATGCTGGGGATGACCCAGATGTTTTAGTTCTGATTTCATCTCTAATCAGAACCTCTGGGAGAAGCTGGTGGGCGGAACCAGAACAGTTCTTAAGCTCTACTCGTAAACACGATGACACACACAGCGCAAACACAGTACATCATTTGATTCCTGGTCTGTTGTTGACCACATTTCAGTTCAGGAGGACATGCTGAAAACTGGGAGTTAATGCTCTGGGATTTCATTTGTATTTTTTTTTTTAAATATGGCACCACATTGTGCTACTACATGTTTGTAAAGTGCTCTATACATAAAACATTTATTATAATGTTTATAATATAATTATTATTATAACACAGAGAAGCCCAAAATAGGTTAGCCAGTGGAACAGTTGCAAAACTCCTGAAGTATTTAGATCTTTGGGAATTGTTTAAAAGAAATTCTGGTTAGCTGTTAGGTTGAAGCGATTAGTTTGCTTATTTTATAGTTAATTTGAAAAAGTAAATATTCCAGTTTTTCATAGTTTTACACACCTGAAAAATCATGCCGAGAGAAACGTTATGTTCTGCTATAAGTTAACATTCAAACAAGGAGAGACGTGGATCTCACTGGATCTTTACACCAAGTCTTGGTAATTCAGTTGCTAAAGTAGTAAGTTGTCAGGCAAATAACTGGAAGTGCTTGTTTGTGTGTGATATTTCATGTTACCATGCTCAAAAAGAAGTATATTGTAACTAGAAATGTTAGTGCTACATATTTTATTAAATAGAACTGCAGCTCACTGTATTGCTGTATCATGGCAACATATTGGCTTGTGGCTAGAGCATTAGATTGGGATATTATAACTTTTGTTTCAATTATTATACTTTTATAATGTTGAATTCTCAAGTGAACATAAACTGAAAGCAGTAACATGTAATATAAGGCACGTTTTCAGCCACTCTCTTGCTTTTTTGAATTTAGGCAGCACTGAAGCATCGCATAAAACAATGAATGTTGTGGTCGATTAAACCCTTACAGTCATACAGGGATGCAAACTTGTTACCTTACTTGTTACCTGGGGGCAAAAATCCCCGTTTTGAAACTAAAATAGGTAACTTTTGTGATTTGTGAATATCCGATGAGTTTTCGAATTCGGGGATGGGGTTTTGGTGGCTTTAGGTCTGTGAGGACAGACAGAGAACCTTCTGAGGCCTGAATAAAACTGGGTTTTGGGACAAAATGGTTACTAGTTCATGGTAAACTACAGTGAAATTCCCATTGATTACTATTTCTGTTTCAGGTTTTAATTATGATTCAAACTGAAAAGCTTAGGCTGTCTAGCATCAACCAAAGCCTCGGATGCAGGCGTGCAGACGCAGTGGGCAACGTAGCTTTGTTTTGTGTCAGTTAAACATGGCAGAGGGCAGTGACAGCACTCTGGAGGTTTTGTCAGCCTTCTGAGCTTTCACACAGCAAAATGCCTTGCTTCATGCTGGGTAATTTCACTCTGGAAGTGTGGTCGAGAAAACGGCAGGCAGGTTTGGTTAGCAAATGTGGTTGCGGTGCGGTGAGGTAGCCGGCTGGCAAGCCATTGTAGCCAGCAATTCAGCTAGCTTGTGAAGTGAACCAGTCAGTTGTGGTGAAATGGCGTCACAATTTGTTTATCTCATGTTTACGTTCATTCATTCATTTTCTGTAACCGCTTAATCCTTACTAGGGTCGCAGGTACCCGGAGCCTATCCCAGAGTCATAAACCACAGGGACCCATGTTTATGTTATGAATAAAATGAAATTATTTATGTCGTGTACGACAGTATGAACACGGCATGTTCCTTTTGCTATCAATAATATATTTCGGTTTACTGCAGTTCCTGCAGCCTGTATAAGTGTACAAGTTTAGTCCACAAACACATACATTAAAAGCAAACTTTTATTTGTTTATTTATTTTTACCTTCAAACTCACCAAAGTGGATACTATAGCTATTTTATTCAGGCCTACAAAAAATAAATTGCAGAGGACCTGTCAGTGATGGCCACGAAATGAGGTACTCAGCTAGCATTACACCGGCAGTCTCTGCAACCTTCTTCCATGTCTCTTTCCATCGGCTTCTACACCATCTTTGATTGTTACTTTTCCTGGGCTATAACTAAATATGTCACGTAGCGGTATGTAGCGCACGCTTTGCTGGCAAGCCCTTAGCTGCATCCCAAACTACACTCATCTGTGCTTTACTCACCGCATTACTGAATGCATTTCTAATGGTTCTGTACTTTTTTTTTTCCACATGCTATTCAGAATGGTGTGCTTTGCATTAATTTAAAACAGAACAAACAAGACTGATTTGCGATGAAACAAGCATCCTTAACATCCTCATTTGGAAATTCACACCAGGAGCAGGGTGCCCAAGGTTAAGAAAGCAAAAGTTAATTTTAAACGGTCTGCTTGTGCAATAATGTGTAATTTTATAAATGTTTCACTAACATACCTGTACAAGGCTGTTCATATTTGATTGCTTGCGTCTGTATGAGACAAATGCAAATGCGTCTCGGAGCGCCTGCTCTGAAAGGAAGATGAGGTTTCAAACAGACTGGAAATTAGCAGCTATTTAGGCTATGCCATGTCAGGGGATGAATCATCTCCTGTATCATTTCATAATGCTTTGTGCTGTTTGTTATTAAAAATTTCAAAAAGCTAATTCATCTCTTCTCATTATGCAAAAGCCTGGATATGAGGTGATCACCTTTCCTGATTTTTTTGTTTATATGTTGTGAAGAGATGAGAGCAAGAGTTTATAATTGCTGGTTAGTTATTTTTACCCGTCAGCAGAGATACAGGAGTGTTTTCTATGCAATAGAGAGTATGCATATGACGTTACAGTAGATGAAAGTCACTGTGGCAGTTTTGGCATTCAGCTTGAATGTCACAAATACACAAAAAAGAAGACCAGCGGATTTTATGTGGTACTGTTGGCCGAAGCCACTGACATGGCGGTGAAGTACACAGCGTGTGATTAGGCTTCCTCTCTTCGGACAAAACTGCAAACATCAGTGCTGCTGCATGCGAACATGTCTCTCCAAGTCCTGCCGTACATGTACAAGGCTGTCAAAACTGTCCCTGTCTTCTCTGCAGCTGTTCAAGGTTTTAATTGGGGATCTTTCATTCTTGTGGTTCCGTGTTACTTACAAGTGTTGACTACCAGCAGTGTTGGTTATGAGCAAAGTAGGCCTAGCTAGCTTGCAGTTTTCCAAATAAAGGATTTAATAAAATAAAAAAAATAATTTCTACTAACCTGACAGAATATTCATTGAGGCCTTCCTCACTTAATTTCGGCAACAAAGCCCACCTTGAAATACGACCAAGTGTCAAGGCTTTTGAATGCTTCGTGTATTTCCCTGGTATCTAAATCAGGCACATTCAAATGTCAGGAAACCTGATTGCTTGTCATATGTCATTGTCCATGAACCACGTGCTCTTTGCAAGTTGTGAGGATCACTGTCGAGTCCAGTTGCCTTTAATTTAAGTATATAATTGTTTGTTTAACTCCCAGTTTTGTGGTTTCTCCTACAAGGAGCAGCCATGTGTTGCCACTCGGTCAGACCGGTGGGAAAGAGATGTCGTGCAATTGCGGCTTCGTAAAATTTCATAAACTTTAATGTAATGTTTCCCCAGTGTGTTATAGTGTGCCTATGAATAGAAATTGTGCGTTTGTTAACTTTAACAAAACAAGATGTCTTCAACTGAAAGCTGAAGTTCATGTGCATACTTATTTTTAACATTTATTCCTCTGCCTCCTCAGACTGACTACTGGAGCCATTGTCCCTGTTTGGAGGCGCACAAGTCAATAAAAAATCTGGGGCAGTCTTTTTCCAGTTTCTCACATTGAACAAGGTAAGAGTTCTGTATGGAGAATTAATTGCTCTAATTAGTCAAGAAGTTCTTGATGTTGCTTTGCCTTAAAATATTGATGGTGCTTGGGTTAATTTTAGTTAAATAGTCTGTTGAGATCTGGCTCTGAAATTGCAGTCTCGTTGGTAGCTGCTTTGCTTTTGGTCCTTCTTTGAGCCTTACAGCTGTGGTGGAATGTAGTGTACTCCGATCAGCCACAACATTAAAACCACTGACCGGTGAAGTGAATAAACCTGATAATCTATTTACCTGTTAAGGGGTGGGCTGTATTAGGCAGCAAGTAAACAGTTCTAGAAGTTGATGTGGTGGAAGCAGTAAAAGTGATCAAGCCTATGGATCGGAGTGAATTTTAGTGCCAAACTGTGATGGCTACATGACTGGTTCAGAAAAATCTCCAAAACGACAGGTTGTGGGATGTTCCCAGTATGCAGTTGTTAGTACCTACCAAAATTGGTCCAAGGAACAACGACGAGTAAACCGGCAACACCAAAGCGTCGTTGTAGACTTATAACTTAAAAACTTTAAAGATACTTGTGTTCCTTGTTTAAGTTGTTTTACTTTTTATTTTAGATTTGTTTCTACATTTAAATTTGTACTTATTTTACGTTTGCACAGTCATAAAAGGTGCGGTTCGGGATACATTTCACGGTGTGTTGTGCTTGTATAACTATGCATGTAACAAATAAAGAATCTTGAATCTAGAATAAGTACACCACTTAATGCCAGAATAATGTTCTCTGCCACTCTGCAAAGATAAGATAAGATAAGATAAACCTTTATTAGTCCCGCCAGTGGGAAATTTGCATTGTCACAGCAGAAAGTGGACAGTACAAAGATAAGAGCAGCTAAAATGATAAACAATAGATTAAAAACTCTACCAACAGTACAGTATAAAAAGTACGCTATACAAACAATTTGGAAATATAGATATGGATGTGTGCATTGAAAAATATATACGTATATGTAAACTTAGATAAGTATATGTATGTATGTACACACAGAGTATATGTGTGTATATATGTACAGAGTGGATATATAAATATATGTAGAACACTGTGGATATATATATACACACACAGGTACGCAATGGAGTGACAGGCATTGACAAAAACAGTACTAATGTGCCAGAAGAGTTGCACATTATAACTTGCACATTTCTAAATTGCGCATTTCACCGTTTAATAATAGTAGTAATAATAATAATAATATTCCACCCCAAAGATTGCACGTTACCTCAGAAAATTGCACTCAAAGAAATATTGCGCAGAAGAGAAACTACCATGGTGTATTGGATGTGTGTGTTTGTTAGTCTATGTGTGTGTGGTCAACTGCAAGGTCTTTGTTGTAGAGTCTGACAGTGGTTGGAAGGAAAGACCTGCTAAGGAACAGTTTGAGGAACATGACAAAGAGTTCAAGGTGGTCTCCAAATTCCCCAGATCTTAATCCGATTAATTAATCTCTGGGATGTGCTGAACAAACTGCCCTGATCCATGGAAGCCTCACTTTGCAACTTACAGGCCTTTAAGGATCCATTGCTAACAACTTGTTGTCTAATACCACAGCACACTTTCAGAGGTCTTGCAGAGTCCGTTCTTTGACAGGTCAGAGCTGTTTTGGTGGGGCCAGCGCTATATTAAGCAGGTGGTTTTAATGTAATGGCTGTTTGGTGAATGTGGACTGGAGCAGAGAGCATTGCAAGTTTTTCTGAAAGAATTAAGATCTTTAAAAAAATGTTGTTTCACATTCACAAACCAGTATCTGGGATCTTCCTTGGGACCTCGTAGATCCGTAGAACGACTCTGACAATAATAGCTAAACTTCATAATTTGTCCAAATTAATTTTTGTTCCCAACATGAAGAAATAATGATGAGACTTCACTACATGGCCTGGTTCTTTTTATATTTAAGTGTTGGGTTTTGCGTAATGGCTTGGTTTTGGTATTGTTTGGCCCTGGTTTTCACAGCTGGCTTATACCAACTGGTTTCGATTTCCTCCAGTCTGAATTTCTCGTGTTGGCGTGTGTCCATTCTTAGTGTGAGGTCTGGTGTGCGGTGTGTGTGTTTTTTTTTTATTTTTTATTTTTTTTTTTTCCCTCTGTCTCATATATTTTCCAAGTAAAATTTGCATGTAGATGCATGTGGCTGAAGGCTGCAAAACTGAATTGGGCTTAAGAACTTTGACTAACCGCAATCTGGACTTCCCTGGTGTGTACACACACAGACACGCACACGCACTCTCACACGTAGCTATTGCACTTCTCTTTCCTGCCGCTATTTCCAGTGATCTCACTGTCTAGGATTTGCACCACCGCAGATCCCCACCACCCCCTTTTTTCTCTCAGTGGGAGGAATACTGAAGATGACCTACTAGTGAAAGAAGGGGGAACAGGAGAGTTAGCATGACTATGCATAAATGGCCTATTTTACAGAAACCTCACTTCCCTTTAACTACGTTAGACATCTTTGCAGCAGTAATTCTCACTGCGCCAGAATTGGACAGCTTTGCTGACAGACTGGCACTCCATTTCAGTGGCGTTTTTATCATGCTTTCATGCGCCTTCCATTTCCCCTCCGCCATCTTATGGGCCACTTCGTTAGTGTGTTGGCTCGAATGGAGTATCTTAGATGAAGCCTTGGAGGAGCAATAACTCCGCCAAAGAACTGGCCAAGAAGTCAATGTGATCTGAGGCAGTTCCTATTTCAAACATGAAAAAGATAAGGGACAAAACAGTTTATAAGTAAATAAACTATTGTAAAGTACGTTTTATTTCAAAACTAAAGCTTCACTCACTATGTTCAGTGACTACGCTCACTATGTTCCGCTAATTAATTAACAATCAAAAATCTACAGGGCTAGCAACAATAAAAACAGAAGAACGGTGTACAGTGGTTCTCATTTGATCCTTAGGCTTAAACCAGACACAGGTCTGATTCACATGTAATTTCATTGTATACATTACACCTGCTCTTCTCAAAAATAGTACCTTTTTTCCTGTGCCTAAAATGGCTAAAGGAAATATTCAGAGATGATTACAGTAGGAAGGGGGTGGGGGGTGCAGAGTTTAAACTAGAGTTTAAAAATAGTGCAAGACCTGGTAGACCACAAAACTCTTATCAGATAGACAGCACTTTCATCTCTGAGAGACAGGAGACAATCAAGCTTTGCTTTTGCTTTTGCTTCCGATATGAAAACGTCCATATCGGACGTTGTCAAGAATAAGCCGTTACTGAGGAAGAAAATAAACAAAAAAAGTAAATTGCTGTGGAACACAAACTGGACATGAGGAGGTTTAAAGACTGACTGTAAAAAAAAAAAAACTTGGCTTTACTTGGATTGTGAGAAGCAAGTATTCTAAAAAGAATGGAGGCTGTAATAAAGGGGAAGAGTGGACATATTTTTTTCAGTTTTCAGTATTATTTAGTTTTTGAATCTGTGTAATTTTCCGTGTTTTTCCTGTTTGCTGAAAAAATGAATAACTTGTACTTTGTGTCTGTTTCGCTAGAAATGAAAGAGCCGGTGGTCTCTGACTTTTTTTGCACTGTACTTCCGTGTTGGGTGAAGATGTCAGTGAGGGCTTGTTAAAAATAGGATTGAAGTAGAGGGTTAACTTGCATCTCGGCTTTACGGTGTGAGTGGCGTGACAGCTTTATGCAAATTCTGTTGAATGATAATACTACAAGTACTCCAAGGAGTGCCAGTGTAATGAGGAAACCTGTCAATCTAGTTTTCCTGTAGACAGGCTGTCCATATGGATAGTTTTGTTTGAATGAACATGCGCTTTCAAGTGTTTGTTGTCAGTACAATAAACCATTCGATGTGTTATGCTTTAAATTAGTTCTGCTCGGTCACATTTGATAGTGCCCTGATCATGGTTTGCCACCTTCTGGAACGTGTTTTTGTGCACCGGTACTCATATAATAAACTCTTTCCAGTCATGGGAGCTAAAGTCCTGCTTCCGGTAGAGCTTCCTTAAATGAATTCCAGTGCAGTTCAAACTGTGCTTCTGAGCAGACTGTACCTTCCAGGTTTTTTCGGCTTGTAATTCAGCTTTTACTCAAACCTTGAGCTGATGTAATCCGTTAAGCTAAAAATACTACTTTATATGGTTATGAATTCGGAAGTCCTATTTGAAATGGTTTTCTGAATATGGCTTTCCAAGTTACGATGCTGCTTCCCCCCCCCCCCCTTTCATTCTCTTTCCCTTTGTGCAAGCGCCGGAAATGTTTAATTGGTCCCGAAATCTCGTTCCAAGTTATCAGATATTCTCTGACTTGTTCTTTATTTATTTGTGCCTCCTTTGATGTGCGAGTTGTTCCAGCCGGGAAATCAGGACACGAGTTTTAGAGAAGTTTGATCTGGATTGGCGGAATATTTTACTGGACCATTTCAGCTGGAGCATGATGGAGAACAATAATGGACATTTTAGTTTTTTTTTTGTGGTGGCTTTCAAGCATTCAAGCACCCTGTAGAGCAGATGTTTCTCAGTTTTGCAGGTGTGAATCCTGAACCGATGCTAGATGTGAAATGAATGGTCTCTGGGTAATGTTGAACCAAGTCAGGTTATGATTGCCTTTTGGGGGAAGTGTGTTACGCTGGGCTGTTTTCCAGATAATTCTGTTGGTTGCTCGTGGATGTGTGCAGTTAGGATGCTTGGCTAGGACCCGTTTGTGTTTGTGTTCATATTAAGGCATTGAATCAAAGCGGAAATGGCTTGTTTGTTTGACCTGTGTACATACTTGCAGCCTTTAGACTGGGAGTGGCTCACGTGGACTCCCATCCTACCCCCACCTCTCTCACACCCACACTACTGCAAGTCACTGCATTTTCATTTTTTCTTAAACAAACAAATTTGCTTTCGACAGTACAAAGTGAGATGCATGTGATGTTCTGCATGCACTGTTAAAGGTATCCTGATACTTGAAGACGTTTTGCATAATACATATTTAAAAAACAAATCTGAACACATTGTTGTTTTTTTGTTTGTTTTACATACTGTACAACAATAAATCCAGTTAAACATGAGTAGTTGCATTGACTTAGATAAAAATGTAAATGTTTGAAATATATGAAGATATATGTGAAATATAGTAGGGTTTGCAAAATTAGAATCAGCAGATTTTGCTCAAAACACACTTTTTTATTCATCGCGTGACATGGCCAATGTATTCTTTTGTTTTTGGTTGGTCTGTGTTGTAATTCAGTGAAGTAAACAACATGAGGCAAATAATCTGCTGTATTAGAATGCCCCTGCACTGCTGTACCAAAATGTTGTAGCGCAATTATATTGCCGCTACCTTTTAATAGACTATTTGATTCATACTTGATTCATACTTGTGAATACTTGTGATGTTTCTCTGTTCTGTTCTGCTCTATGTTGCACCATGGTCCTGGAGGCACGACATCTCATTTCACTGTATACTGTGTGTGTATGGTCGAAATGACAATAAAACCTGCTTGACTTGACTTGACTTATTTAAAATGAAATCTGATTTTTTTTTTATTATTATTATGCCAATTTGGCCTATTACAGAGCAAACAGTGTTACTCATGTTGTGAATTTGGCCAACAGAAAGTACTGGAAGTGTGTTTGTGATTCATGTGTTCATTAAGGTCACAGTTTGATCTTTGGTTTTATAAAAAAGGTGTAAAAATCAGCCAAAAAATGGACCGTCTGCCAGTTGGACTGTGAAGAAATCAGAATCTGAATCTCCTCTAAGTATCTTTTTAGCTCATTTTAAGGAGTGTTCAGCAGCAAAGTTACCTGTTCGCAAGTTGATATACCAGAAAGAACTAACAGGGCATGCGTGCGGTTGATACCTCACAGTAGCAAGTATTTGCGACTACACAAGCAAACTGTGTTTTTAGTCTTTAAGAAGCTACTTAGCCAAGACCCCAGCGATCGGTTTGTAGATTAACGTGTGCATGCTGTAGGATTATGCGTGCCAGTAAAGAATTTTTTGGTGTTTATGGTGAAATCCATGCCATAAATCGCACATTTTATTTGGGAGAAATTTCCCTTTGTACTTCTAGTTGACTTAGTGGGCGTTTCAACCATGTAAGACTGGTGGGGTAAAAGTAATTACGTAGCATTGTTCCACAGTGTACAAACTCAGTACTTAGCGCTGATACTGTTTTATAGCACCGAATTTTTGAGTAGTCAGCTGATGACAACTTGCCTCTGCAGGTGTCTAACCTTATTAATCACCTTATGGTTTCTTCTTCTCCTCTGGCCAACTCAAATTCCTCCCTAGAAAACTATGCTCAAGCAGACATACTGCACTGTGCTTCAGTTTTGCTTGAGTATAAACACATTCCTTTTAAGATGCCTCTTTAATTAGGAAAAAAATATTTCATTGTAATGTCGGTACTGTTGTATTGTTGTTTTTTTAGTCTAGCAGTGTCAGTGACTAAAGGAACATAAAGACGTAAGTACAGTAACTAAGACACGCGTAATTAGTTACTGTCTATAGCTGGACCTTGCCCTCAACAGCCATAATCCTGAACAAATACAGATATGGAACTAGAAGATGGACTGCTTTTGCTGCTGAGTTTCCATATATGGGCTGTATGGACCAGGGACTGAACGCTTTGTTTTTGAGCTTCAGGGCTGTTTACTTACCATTCTGAATTATTATATTTGAAAAAAGGAGTACAATTTCTCATCTCCTTACACTTCCCAACGCTTTCTGTAGTGAACGGTAGGTAGTTTGAATGACTCTTTGATTATAGAGAGCTTTTGTTGTTAAACAAAGCATTGATGGATCTATACCTAACATTATTGATGTATCAGAAAGATTCATGTCTTTTCAGATGAATGGTCTAATCTGTTCTCTGATGGGTGGGGAGTTTATTGTGACCCAGGACTTTTGTGTTTTTTGAACTTCCTAGAGCCCTCAACAATGTAGAGAAATGGTTTTGCTGGACATTAGTTTTTTTTTTTTTTTTTTTTTTTTGCTTATTGTTGTCCTGAGTTTTGAAAACAACAGATCTAAGGATAAGTGGAATAAGAGGTCAGATAGATTAATAAATAATTTGTTCTCCACTGCCCGTAACAATCTTTCCTCCCCTACCTCCTCTCCTCTCCTGCCCGGTGCCCCTCTGGAGCAGATCCCTGCTGACCCACTTGGCCGAGGTGTTGGCATTTGGCTCCAAGCCGGGGCCAGAGGCTGCAGTAGCTCCAGCGCGGGGTCTTGCCAGCTGTGCCGTGAGGGCCTGCCAGTGGAAAGCAGATCCGCTCAGACGTTTTCCTGTCTGCTGGCTGCTGGAAGCACGCATCCAAACAAAGGGAGCTTTTGTGAGCTCCAGGCGTTGAGGCGTGCGGCCACAGAGGGGCTCCCACTCTGAGAAAGTCTGGACTAGGGATGACTGGGTGGCACAGACTCCTCTAGAGGAAAGCGAATGATGTTTAGAGAAATTACTAGTTGCCAGTCAAGTGATGGGCAGACTGATAAGTGTGTAGTCACAAGTGTTGCTCTGGAGAAATGCTTGGCAAGCAGCCTGGATGCTTAACTCAAAGTGAAAGTATGTCCTTTAAAATGGTGCTCAGTAATGGAATATTTGCATGTGCTGTTTTAAATCAGTTTCTCGTGAAGCCATGGAGATTCTCTCAGATCTATCTGATTACCTCGTTTGACCTGTGGGGGGAAAAAAAGAATGACTTGGCATCTAGTTAATGTGTTGCAGGTTTAAACTACAGTAATCTTTTTCTGGAATACAGTCACTGAATATAAACCTCCCTCAATGGCTGCCCCACTTCTCTCTCTCCCGCGCTCTCTTTCCCTGTATGATATTAACGCTCGTTAGAGTTGTTTACCATTTGCATCTCTCCAAGTGAGCTCAGCCTTCCGCTGTCTCACTCCAGGATTGAAGGGGTGTTTGTGTGTGTCGCTACATGTAAGGGCAAAAGAGCAGAGATGAGGTTTCTGCATCGGGCACTGAAAATGCCTATTGTTCTTTGATTTGGTCGTCGCTTGTCTGTAATATATTTGCATATGCTGAGGGATGGCAGAGCGTTGATGAATCAGTATACGTGTTCTGGCTTCACGTGATGACAACCTGCGGGCTGTGGCAGTGGTTGAGTGTGTGTGTTCTCCTGCCAGTGTGTGTGAGAGGAATCTAGACGGCTTCTGGTTTTAAATGTCGGCCATGGCTGCCGTCGGACTGGTCGCCATGGAAACGGCGGTGCAGTCAGGCTGTGCCGTGTGGCGCCCGCCCAATCGACATGTGTGCCGGTATTATTTCAGAGTGGCCCTGTCTTGCGTAATTTAGTGTTTTCCTGCTTTAACACACCCAGTAAAGGCCCGTTCATTAGTTTAATTCAATGGATCAGGTATTCAATGATGGCCAGGTGAGGTCATAAATTTGAGTCTATGCCTGCCACGTGTATCATTACACAGAAATGTTTAATGCAGAAACTGCTACGTAGCCTGTGTTCATTCATTTACAACTGCTAGCATAATGCTATTTTCTAACCGCTCTATGGGATTTCCAATGTTATGTTGGTGCTAACTTGCCGTGAGAGGTAATACAATTTTTCTGCCTGGACAGTTGTGACGGACGTTCCAGAGATTGGAATGTTGTTTATTGGTGTTCATGCGATAATTCGTTTCAAGAACAAAAAAGAGAGGTATTGTTGTCAGTCATATTGAAATGTATTTAAAAATGATACTTTTAGCAACACAGTGTACTAGTGTATAGTCGTATAATCCTTGTACAACCAATAGACAGCTGGAAATGCCAAATGTCAGCACATTATCTTATTTATTTTGATCCGTTTTTTTTAAAACCATGTTTGATTTTTGCTTCTCTTTCTTCTCAGTTGATTTTGGCAGTCCTATGTTTTTAAAGCACTGCTGGAGCACTTTGTCATTTCCAATTTGTTTGCGAAGCTCAGAAAATGTCTGTGTGTCCAGTGGTGCTAATGGGTGATTAGCGGTGGTAATGGATGAGCAGAATCTGAGCAACAGGTTCCCATTGTCTCTCTCTTCCAGAGAAACATATTCCTTCAATGTTAGACTGGGTGTGCAAGTAAACAGCGTTAAGCCCTTAATGAAGACTAAACTGAAGACTCTTGGCAGAACAGGTCATGTCGTTGGGAGTGGTGATGTGTAACAAATGTCTTTTATTGTTCTGCTTCTTCATTCTTACCATTACATCTCAGACTCTCCTTTTGAGCCAGCTGTGTGTGTGTGTGTGTGTGTGTGTGTGTGTGTGTGTGTGTGTGTGTGTGTGTGTGTGTGTGTGTGTGTGTG
>JBBPCZ010000163.1:11789952-11806484 GCA_037974445.1 Brycinus macrolepidotus
CCAATAAATGTTTTGTAAAATTCAATCGGAAACCCATCAGGGCCTGGGGCTTTGTTAGATTGCATAGCTGTAATAGCATTTAATACTTCTTCAAAAGAAAGTGGGGAGTCCAACTGACCGGCAATATTAGTATCAATAATCGGATTCGAAAGGTTCCGAAGAAATTCGTTCATTTTAGCATTATCTGTAGGAAATTCGGACTTATATAGCAAAGAGTAAAATGATTTAAAGGTAGAATTAATTTCCAAGGGGTCTGTAGTAATAGTGCCACAAGTATTTTTAATACTAGGTATCAAACGTGAAGTGGCTTGTCGTCGTAACTGATGAGCCAGTAAACGACTTGCCTTATCGCCATACTCATAATATGAGCCACGACTGCGTAGTAATAAGCGCTCTGCCTCTTTAGTTGACATGAGATCAAATCTTGCTTGCAAATCAAGACGCTGCTTCAGTAATTCCGGAGAAGGGTTCAGTGTATATCTTTGATCAAGGTTACTAATCGCAGATGTAAGTTCTTTAAGCCTAGCATTAATCTTTTTATTAGAAAGAACAGAGTAAGAGATAATTTGACCTCTCAGGAAACATTTTAATGTCTCCCATAGTAATGAATATGAAACGGAATCATTTTGATTGAAGGACAAGAACTCCTCAATAGAGTTCGAAATAAATTCACAAAATTCTTTATCTGCCAAAAGAAGAGAGTTGAATCTCCAAAGTGGCGGGCTACGTTTATAGGTAGAAAGTTGAACATCCAATAATAACGGTGAATGGTCAGATATTACAATACCTAAATAGTCCGAAGAAATTACACATGAATTAAGAGTTCTGTCAATAAAAAAGTAATCAATCCTAGAATAGGAATGGTGCACCTGGGAGAAAAAAGAAAATTTTTGAACTGAAGGGTTACGAAATCTCCACGGATCAATAAAATCATTCTGCTTCATAAAATCTGAAAATATTTTAGACATAGCCGATTGGGTCAGATTACGAGGATTAGAACGATCCAAGATTGGATCAAAAACACAATTTAGATCTCCTCCAAGGATCAGCAGGTGAGTATTCAAGAAGGGGATATTACTAAGCAATCTATTAGCGAATTCAACGTCATCAAAGTTCGGGGCATATATATTTACCAACACAACCTTTTTTTGCATTAGGGTACCAGCAACAATGAGGTATCTACCATTCCTATCAGCGATAACATCGGTTGATGCGAATTGAATTTTCTTATTAATGAGAATGGCAACTCCTCTAGCTTTAGAATTGAAATTTGAATGAAAAACATGACCCACCCAAGGGCAATGTAACCTATGATGATCTTTAATACGAAGATGAGTCTCCTGTAGGAATGCTATATCAGACTTTAACCGCTTCAGGTGTGTAAAAACCTTAGATCTCTTAACAGGGTTACCCATACCTCTAATATTCCAACTGACAAATCTGAGAGGCATACCTGACACAGCAATGCTGGGATCCATAGTACCGTTAGCCATTCACAAAAAAAAGAAAAAAAACATCAAAAATGCAAGTAGTCGTAAAAAGCCGAGATGGGACACCCTCCCCCCCAAATAACCCTAAACACAAATACACCCAAAGTCTCCACATAACTACCAAACAAAGGAGACAGCAATGTTTCCCAGAATAACCGAAAGTGGACCACCGTAGTGGTTGGACCAACCGGTGACTTAACCAAGCAAAAAAAAAAAAAAAAAAAGTAAGAGGGAGAGAGAAAAAATAAAGGAGAGAAAGAGAAAAAGCCCCCGCCGACTTCAACACAGTTTGACAGTGCGCATGTACCAATAAACACATGTTAATATATATTAAGTATTTAAAAAAAAAAAAAAATAAATAATTAATTTATGCAACAAATCAAATTTCCCACATAATAAAAGAATACAATAGCAACGCATATAGAAATTAAAAAAAAAAAAAAAAAACGAATAAGTCCTGTGCACATAAATGCAGAGAGCATAAAGAAAAGTTGTGCTAATCTGGTCAGAAGTACAAGAGCCCCAATTATGGTGTAGTCTTGCTATATAACAGTGTCCCAAACAGAATGAGGGAAAAATGGCAAACAAACAAAACACCAACTAGCGCAACACACCTTAAAAAAAAAAACAAAAAAAAAACACTGCACCGTAGAGTTAAGGCTAGTGAAACCATGAACTCTCAGCAATAATACAGCACAAAACTGAGGGGCAACTGAAGCTCACCCAGAAATCAAGGTTTTGACATAAACGCTGGCTTCATCGGCAGACACAAAGTCCTTCTCAACACCATTAAATGTGATGCGAAGACGCGCGGGATGAATCAAACCATACCGAGCACCTTCAATGCCACGAAGTTGCTGCCTGACCTTATTGAATGCAGCCCGAGCCCGGGCTACCTTGGTAGTAAAGTCAGGAAAGACTGAGATGGTCGAGGCTCCAACATTAATCTGTCGGCTTTCTCTAGCACGGCGTAAAATATCAACACAGTCACTGTGATGATGAAATCTGCACACAATGGCTCGCGGACGGTCACCAGGCTTGGGTTTGGGTTGGAGGGTCCGGTGGGAACGGTCCAAGAGCGGCTCCTTTCCCAGATCAAATGCTTCCTTTAGCAAAGCGGCTACGGCAGCAGTGGTACAGGAGTCAGGGCCCTCCGGTACTCCCACTATCCTAACATTGTTACGCCGTGACCTAGACTCCAAGTCTTCACACTTATTTTCCAACTTGGCTACATCAGCCGAGAGGCACTTGATAGTAGTTTTCATCGCAGTGATGTCATCGGAGCACACAGAAAGTGCGTGCTCCATCTCACCGACCGTACCTTTTAGCTTGGACATGGTGGCGTCGTTAGCAGCTTTATCAATCGCCAGCTGTGTCTTCACCGCTTGCAGATCAAACTTGATAGTAGACAAAGCATCCCCGAGAGTAGCCTGAAGCTCCTTTTTAAAAATATCAGCGATATCTTTCCTCAGCGAGTCCAACAACTCAACCTTGAGAGCAGCAATATCAAAATTAGCTTGACTCGAGGGGGGCTCTACAGGGGCCGAAGGCTCACCCGAGGATGCGGTCTCGGTTTGCAAACTAGGCCTCAGTTGTGTTTGGATAGTACTACGAGTTTTAACGTTTTTTCCAGCCATTTTACACAGTCCTGAGTAAAACTTCTCAACAAAAAAGTACTACCGAATAAAACAAGACTAAAAATATAGCCAAAAAGTGCAAATGAATAACAATTTTAATCGAAATCGGCGGGAGCTCACAAACACACGTCCTACTCCATTAAAGCTCGACCGGAAGCCTTAAAGAGCCTTCTTAAAAGACTTCAGTAGCCTCACTGATGACTCAATCATTAAGTGAAATTTTAGTGGTACTTATTTGCCTTCTCCTAAAAAATTTAAAGAAGAAAGTACTGGATCAGGAAAGGCTGATGCATATCTAATGTCACTTTGGTCTGTCCAAAAGAATCATGCTGCTGTAATAACTGGATGTCATAAATGTATTCAGTGCAATGTGCAGCATTACTGAAATATCTTTTCTTTACTTTGCTCACGCTGTTAGACTAATAAGTCACATTTTACATGTTGGTCACATGGTTGACTGTTATGCCACAGATTGTCCTAGGTCAGTGTGAGACGTGTTTGGTCCTTTAGCAATGTTTTTAAGGGTTGGCAAAAGCTTTCCGAAAGGTTACTAGGCCATAGAATGAGTCTTTTGAAGAAAGTGCTCCAACTAAGTGGCACATTTTCAATTAGACACACATGGCTGGAGGCTATTTGCCGCTTTCAGTGGACTGTTTATTTGGTGCATTGTTTTAGAAACCATTGTAATTAGGTATTTAAGAACGAGTAATGTTTACTATGGAATATTACAGTATGATGACCAAGTTGTAATAGCAATAATGTTGTCTTGTACTAATTTCAGAATGTTTGTTTTCTCTTGTGTTCTTTAGTACAGATTGACGAGGCTGATCTGATATTTCACATCAAAGAGCAACCTTTCTGAAGTCATGACATAAGTAAGTGTTTGCTGTAATACACCTTGCTTTAAAGCAGGCTGAGTGTGTGTGTGTGTGTTTGAGAGAGAGAGAGAGAGAGAGAGAGAGAGAGAGAGAGAGAGACAGAGTGTGTTGGAAGTGGTGTATGTAATTTCAACATTAACATTCGTAGAGCAAAATGTCTGAAATGCAGTGCGTTTATTCTCTTTGTGTCTCAGGAGGGGCTATTGCTGACATGCGGTACCCGCGTGTTCACGCTCGCCGGAAAACACGCGCATGCCACAGGGACCCACAGTCCAGTTTTAACCTTTGACCTGCGGACCTCCTCCGAAACGCCTCCAGCTAAACTCCAGAAACGCACAGACACATCTTCCACCCACCAAGCTGATCGACGTGGTCCTCATCCTCTCTTCAACCACCTCATCCTCTCTTTGAGCAGGCAACACTGGAGGTTGGTTTACTTTCGAAATGAAACATGAAGTGGTGTGGCGATGTATGTCACGGTCACGTAACCTGAGTAGTTTTCACTGAGTAATTTCACTTTTGCTTATTTCTCTCTTGTGCAGGTTTATGTACAAATGTCTACCTCACGCTTGAAGCTCCTCTCTCTCCCACTGCAGCCCTGAACACGCTACAAAATGACCTCCAGTATAGACCGGTGAGTCCTTTGCACTTCCCACGGTCTACTCCGAGAACAAAGGAGAGTGACTCAGCAATCAGCTTAGTGTGTTTGGCATCCAAAACGTAGTTAGCCGGAAACCAGCTGTCTCCGAAAACATACATTATTTACTTCAGGACTAAAAATGGTCATCTTGTGCAAGTACTGTGGCTAGCCACAACCATTGTTAAGCTGCTTGTCCTTCTCCAAGAATGCTTCACACATCAGTGAGAGCAGCCACGTTTAACCTTCTTCATGCCTGCAACCCTTGACAACTGTCCTTCTCTTTAACCTACGCCTCAGCTCAGTTACCATGGTAACTGTGGAACCGGCGCAGAACGTACCCATCCTGGGTGGGCTCTGTGGGGCGTGAACTATCTAACTGGTCGAGGCAGCTGAGTGACATTTGGACGAGCCTTTGTATGTCTGCAGTATGGAATTTCTATGGCTAATCCCAGGATTAACGCCTAGAGCAGCAGAGCCCTACTTTGCTCCATTTACCTCTCCTGCAGGTTTTCACTGCGGAAGAAACGGGAGATGGTGCCTTAAGGTAGTTAGTTAGTAGGACATGTTAGCAATGCTATCACTCCTCATTGTGTTGGTAATCATGTAATTTACTGGTTATTTTTGTTGATTCGGTGAGGTATCAGCTTCTTTTTAAAAGGCTTCAAAAAGAATTCAGTAAAATATAAACACTACATGAAAAGGCAATACATGTGGGTGTTCGGGTTCTGAGGGGCCAGTAAAAAAGTTAAAATAAGCATGATCATGCAAATTTCACTAATCATCAGTGATGATTCATTGAAAAGTTTTCTTTTAAGTGTGAAAAAGTCTAACCAGTAGCGTTTTTATTTGCGGTATTTGATTCTAAAATAATGCCAAAAGACATTAAAAGACTGGCTGAAAAGAGTCATCGTGTTTATTAAGCTTCTTCAGAACAGTGTACAAAAATAAATGGTGAAGGGATAGAAGTCAGGAGAGCTGAAAGCCGAAAGAAAACCCTGCAAAAGAACACAGTACGGCTACACCAGGGAAGGCTACTGAGCTGTGACATAGACCATGTATATGCTGCATCTTGAAGCCTCTGTTTGAATAGATCCTAAAACCTAGGTTTTAGGTTGTGGAAATAGTATTTTTTTTCTTCTTTGTCGGGGTCCTAAAAATGTATTAAGCCTTGAATTGAATTTTAGACTGTGCCGCACCCCTGAGTAATCAAGCGGTCTGGTTTAATTCAGCAACTTTGACAGCCCTAATGTTAATATTAGAACTGAAGTTTGCGTACTTCTACTTTTTTTCTACTTGACTGCTGTCTTTCTCCTTCTTCTTCCCATGTTGAAAGAGTAACAGTGAGACAAATAGGCAGATTAGAAAAGTAATCTTAAAGAGGCTATGTCTCTATGTTACTGTCAGCAGTGATTTTCTATATCAAAATTCAGCATTTTATTTTGGTGCTGTTCACTTTAGTTACAAATTCACCTTTTTTAGCAACTCTGAAGTGTAGATTTTCCTGAGTTACTACGACGAACGTGGGCAGCAGTGCTTATTTTTCTTATCAGTTCCTCTCGATTACTCTTGTGGAATACAGTATCATTAGAGCTGCTGCTGCTCGTGCCCCTGCCCTGCAGAACTTACACATGCAAAACAATAACACTGCGTGTTCCATTCACAGCGTTGTGAATCGTCTGATGCCACATAATGTTGACACACAAGATAAGCGTAGATAGCATGTTGTTTTCAATAGCCGGAGCTGGTTGGCACATGCTCTCTGTTATGATAGCTTTGTTGTCGTGCATTGGCTTTGTTTTGCTTGCCTTTTTAACCCTTTGTGCGTGAGTGGACACGCGGGAGTGAAAGGACTGGTCAGACCTGCTGTATTAGCAAATGACTCATAAAAAAGGTCTGTGACAACTCACTGTAAGTTTAGCTAACTTGTCACTTGTTTAGCATTTAATAGGTGCCTTATGTTTTTGTTATAGGTAAACATGCTGAAAAATAAAGTTTCGATGGGTTAAAACATCTACATATGTTTATGATACTGATACCTCTGATCCATCATTTCGAATCAGAATGATTTCATGGTGGTGCTTGGTGTTAGCTGTACTGCATTGTTTAGTTAAATAATGTTAATTGTGCTCTAATAGTGATCTGTGGGTCAGCCTGTAACCCACAGATCACTATTAGATTAGGTCAGGTGGGTTGAGGTCAACTTATTAGAAAAGCGACAAAGCAGTGTTCCAACTGAGTTATAAATAAGTTGTGGGTTGGGTTTGGGTTGTTGATTAGCAAATATTTTTGCTGAGTGAGTTGGCGTCCATAATGGGTTGGGCAGGTGCGGGTCATAGAAGACTCTCACCTGCGTTTCACTTCTAAGGTCAGGCGCTAAAATTAAAAAGAAACAATAGAACTAAAACAAGAGAATAGACAATGGGAAAAAAAAAAGGTGCTTGTTCCATGCTTTCTTGAGACTCACAGTCTAGCAAAGTTTCTGTGTTTAACATGATGAACCCAACAATGTAAAGAGAGAAGAGAACCCACTAGAGTTGTGCTGTAGGCAAAGTAAACCTGTCTTGTGGCTTTTAGTTTGGGATTTGTAGGTTTCTCCCCATTCTAAGAGATGGGAGCCTGGTCTCGTATGACTGGAAGCTCCCGGGGACGTTGCCAAGATGGCTGCAGAATGAACAGACTCTTCTATTAGGACTCTGTGTCAGTATTATTTAAAATCTTCACTCAGGAGTACTGTAGAGGTGAAATATTGTTTCAAGCACTGGTCAAAAATGACTTAAAATAAATGACTGCTTTATATAATATCCATTATAGTGCTTCTTTTATAATCATCGTATAATAGAAGCACTGTAATGGAAAATCTTGGTACAAGTTTCAGTTGATTGACTCTCGTAGTGACTAAAATGGAATGTTATTTATTGAACTTTATTTAAAAATCCATGGCTTTGTATTGAATATGATCAGTTACTATTATTTATAATCCGTCTATATATTTAAAGTACAGGAACCCTTTTTGATTGATTTAAAAATTTTGCTCATATCAATGCTCCTGTGGACTGTAAATAAATAACTTGGTATCAGTAATGACCTTGAGTGGCATGGGTGGACCCCTAGTAACCAGACAAGCCCTTTTCAGACCTCATTGATATTTTTAGCAGCCACAAGATGTTGTCAGTCAGGCCAAAATGCCACTCACGAGTTCACTGAAGAGACTGAACGGCTGCGTAGGATGGAGTGGCTCTTCAGAGCTGTCTTATGTTTGTTGTTTGAAGTGAGGACTTTGAAGGCTCACGTGCGCTCTTTATCTTGTTATTGACGAACCGTGCCACATTGGCGGGCGTGCAGGGAACTGGAACATAGCAAATACATGCTTTTATTATCCTTCTATTGGCTCGCTATCCCTCTATCACCCCTCACAGTGGCACAAACACCATTAGGGTTAATTATTAGCCAACCTCAGCTGCCATGCCGTGGGTTAGTGTGTATGTGTGTGAGCGATAATGGGAGAGGTTAATGAAATTACTGTGTTCGTTTACTGTATTTACCATTTACTGTAAGAGGTGTTATTGCAGGGCGACATTTGTGCTGCTAGTAAAGAACAATACAGCTTTGCAGTGCTGATTGTTATCGACAGCAGCCGTACCAAAACACGTTACCAGGTTCTGGCATAGAGATATTAAAGGGGAAGTAGAAGTTAATTTCATGATGCTATAAGAAACTCTGCATTGTAAATCCGGTAATAAATCCGACACTGATTAATAGCATGTTTATGTATATCCTTCTGAGCTGTTGTCGCCGACTGAATGTAGAGCAGGTGGCAAGTAATCGCGTTGAGAAGTTAAGCTCAAAAGCATGTGTAAAAATGCATGCTTGTTTAAAACAAAAGGCTGTGAAAAGTACAGTGATTTTTTTATTTATTTATTTTTTTATCATCAAATGTAAAAAAGTATTTAAGAAGTAAGTGGACAAAATCAAATTATTGGGGAAAAAATAAGGTTATGAATTAAGATGGGTTGATATCCATTGCAGTTAATTGAGTTGCATTTGTTCACTGAGTAAGAATGTAATTACACATATTTGTACGTGTTCTCGTATTGCCCACCTTTTACCTGAATCAGCTTTTCAGGAAGCCCTTCCTGAGGTGAAGGGGATGTGTTGGAGCAGGGAAAAATATGCAGGGCACTCTCACTCCAGGGCCAAGGTTAGGAAACAATAAGCTTAAGTAACATCTCTTTTCTCAGGCTAATGCTAAAGAGTAATGGAATGAGTAATTACCCCTGGAAATGCACTGCAAAATGTACTGGAATTACTTAAATTAAAAACAGCTAGTTCAGCCATGTGTGCCAAGTTTGCCAAAAATGAATGGAAGCTAGTAGTTGCCATTTGAATAATGCTAATCTTTGATTCATTCATTGTCAGCAACATTGCCATTAATTACAGAATTATTCTTTTAACCACAAATGGAGAACTGCCTGTGGGTGCCACCTAAACTACATATTTGTTTAAATTGTTAGCTTGCAAAGTATGCCCAGTATGTGTGCTTGATCATTTTGTTCGCGCTCTCTCACTTTCTCACTCCAACGTTCTCTGATACATGAATGACTTTTAGAAGTGGTCTTGTGTCTTGTGCCAATAAAGCTCTTTACTGTGAACACACACACAACACACACACCTAAATATGGTCATCTCATCTCGGATCTGCTGTAAATACTAAGCTAATTTTAGCCCCCCCGCCCTTATTTGCTGAGTCTGGAGAACTCTGTTCACAATATTTATGTAATTTGACAGGTTTTTCTTAGATTATCATTTTTTTCCTGTATGTTTTGATGGAGAATGCTAATTTGAAGTTTCACATTTGCATCCCCTAATTATATTGTCATCTTTGTGCGATGCAGCTGTCAACGTTTAGCTCATTTTATAAGGTGGCGGAGTTTTTCATGCTGATAATACAGCGCGTAATCTCTTTCATGTCACACTGATGCATGTGCACTCTCACACCCTTCAAACCTTTCTGACCAGATGGGCTCCGGTTTCAGAGTGTAGATATAAATGTCCTCTTCTCGGTTGCTGACCCAAGCGCTTGACGTCAGTGGTAGCTGTCACCAAATTCAAATGCACACTAATAGACATGCAGGCTTGTCATGACTATCATTACCGCTGGCTTGTTAGTTTCTGTTCACAATGAGGCTCCACAATTACTTGTTCCGGTCTAACAAAGGTGTGCTTTTTTGGATAATTGTCTTCAAAGTTTTGGAGTTCTGATTTGAACAGAAATGGTTTTCCTCCTTTTAAACAAAAAGCGATAAACTACATTTAGCTTAGTATGCGTCAATACTCGAGTTCTCCTAAGATCTCATTAGTGGCATTCAGAGGCCCAGTGCCATTTTCATGCCAAAGAAAGAGAGAGAAAGAGAGAGAGAGCGCGAGAGCTAGCCCACACATTTGCTCACCCACTCATTCACACACTCTCCTCAAGGCTTTGACACAAATGCTAACCTATTTCAGTAAAAGAGCTGCATGCGAACTTGCGTACTCAATGCCAGCATAAAATGCACTCTCACCGGTCCCCGCGTCCACACACATGCTGTGACTCAGGCTCGTCTGGCTCAGGCACACACACGTGCCCCGAGGCCAGTTATCTGGAAGGGCTGTCCAGTCACAGAATTCATGCGACACTGCACTCAGGTGACCCTGTGGTTGACTGATGCTTGTCAGACAAGCACAGGTGAGGTGAGGTGAGGTGAGGACACTTTGGCTCACCCTCATGTTCATTCCTGCTATAGTTTCTGCATAGTTATTTAGGAACAGTGATGCAAAAGGCAAAGTATGGACTAGAGTCTTGGTGCTTCCAGGGAGCTTGCCCTCCTGGAAAAAAAGACATTTAGACACACTTTAAGGGCGAAGGGCGTTTTTATTTATTAATTTTTTTTGGGACACTTCCCTGCAGTTACGCTGTAATACCACAATTATATCAATGAGTGCGCACACACACACCGCTGCTATAAAAGTAACACACATTGATATGGTAAAAATAGTGCTTTATAATAAGTCATATCTGATTTAACTATAACTGCAGCTACATTTGTATCTGTATTAACTACATATTTACACTCAATGCACTTCACATGTTATGTTGTGAACTTGTTTAAGCACGCAAAAAAGTAGGAACCTTTTCCAAGTCAAGGCAATACCAGCCACTGTGAGGTGTTATTAGTTTTCAGCCCAGAAATTCCTTATCAGTGAACCCCTCAGCAAGTATATGTAGCTTTTGTTTGCTTTAAACAAAATTTTTGCATACACAAATGACGTGGAAGGGAACAAAAGTGCTTTTTTCCCCAAAAAAAATATTTTGAAGAAATCTGGGGGGAAAAAAGTGTCCTTATGAATATGATTCTAGTTTTGAGCCTTTTCAGACTTGCAGGTTTTCTGAGCATAAACTGAGACCAAGTGGTTGAACTCATAGTCCATTACCAGCTGAGTCAGAGAACAAAAAAGCTGCTGCTAAATATAGTCTGAAATTCACAGCGCTCCCCTGTGGCCTGATCTCAGAGATGCAGCCTGGCACTGTATTTATTACACCCACATCCGAAAAAACATCAGTCTCATAGCATTACAGATTTTCTTACATGCCTAGGAAGAGTAGGCGTGAATATGGGGAGAAGATGTATGCCCTTTTTCATTGCTTAAAGTGGTTAAGCTGGTTTCCAAGCTGCCATTCTTTATAAGGGTAGTGAAATAAAGCTTTGAATAATGAATGTTGTAGAAAGACATACTCTTAGGTCAGAAAGGAAACTGGCTTTTATGGTCAAGGAGGTTGTGGTTTAGACATTTAAGTAAATAATTTTAACCTTTAAGTACTTTTGTGACTGGTTGTTTTTGTAGGGATGACAGCAGTATCTTTGATGGGTTGATGGAAGAAGATGAGAAGGACAAAGCAAAACGGTAAGATGGCAAAGCAGAAATATAATTTTGCTAAATCCCTTCCATTAGACGCCCAAATGGTGGTTCAGGAATGACTCATTGTCTTGCACAGCTATCCTGTGTTTTGGTTTCAATACGTCCAGTATGATTTTAATTGGGGGAGGTGGTAAGGGGGAATATGCTAATGTTCTTCTTTTTTTTGTCTGTAAATACAATATATTTTCCAGTATTTCAAAAATATAGTGAAGCATTAGTTCATTAGTTAGAATGCCAACTTTCTTTGTTCTTAGAATGAATCATTATTTCTGTCTGTGTGGTTGAGTCTGATTTCATGAGTGTGTGTTTGTCTTGCGCCCACTATTGCAGAGTTTCCAGGAACAAGTCGGAGAAGAAGAGGCGAGACCAGTTCAATGTGCTCATCAAGGAACTGGGCACCATGTTGCCGGGCAACACCCGCAAGATGGACAAGTCAACCATCCTACAGAAGAGCATTGACTTCCTTCGCAAACACAAAGGTAGCCGCTGTCCCGCTTAAACATGAATTCCTTCTGGGGTTTTTTCGGTGAACTTCACTTGCTGATAAAGAGTGGTTTGATGTGAAATGGTTCATTCTAGGAAAAACTCACCAGTGTGGATTTCTTTACAGTGGTGGGGACTGGAACTTGGGCATGTGCGATGCAAATATAGCCATTTTATTTACAATTCAAAACAATTAGTAAACCTACTCATGTCTAAGTTTGTAATGAAATGTAATTTTTATAAAATAGTTGTAAATCTGTCATAAAAACAATGTCACCGGCATCATGTGGCGTATTTGTTTCGCTTTATTTATTTCATATTAACGCCTTCTGAGAGGTAGCTTTTGGGGACGCTGAATGACTTAATTTACATTATGCAAACATTTTGTAAAATTGTTGGAATTCACAATGAACAATTTCAGCCAGTCACTGACTGTTAAGTGTCCTTTATTCTTAAGATGCATTATTATTTCTCTCTAACCACTACAGTATAATCTCTAGTGTGCCAAGTGTTGCACTTCTGTCTTTTTGCCCTTTGTGTAGTCTTGTCTGCTCTTGTAGTTCTGAGGTGTTATACTGCACCATGGTCCTGGAGCATTGTTTTGTTTCACTGGGTACTGTGTAGATGGTTGAGATGACAAATACCTACTTCACTTGACCAAGTTACACACATTCTGTTGCTTCTAGTGCGTGCGAGTGCGTGCGCGTGCGTGCGCGTGCGAGTGAGTTTGTGTTTTGTTCCATCTGTTGGGGTATGTTGAGGACAGTGTGTGAATCCTGGATCAGGAGAGTAACCGTTCAGTCAGAGCGCTTCAGCTGTGATGCCGTCTGAACTCCTGTCAGCTTTTACATGTAGTACGCCCTCATCAGACATGCAATTCTGAACTTCAAAAGACAAGATGGGACCACAGCGCTTTTTTGTCAGATACAGCGCTGTTGCTAGGGCTTGAATCTTTGTGTATGTGTGCATGAGCACCTTTTACCTATGTTGTGTTTTCTCTTTAGGGGACCGTAACATCTTGGTCTCATTTTTCCAGATACTATGCACTGTTCATTGTGTCTTTTCCTCTGCTGACATTACTAAACTGAATAGCTACCATTTGGAACTTTTACAGTTTTTTTTACAGTCTTTCTCTACAGTCATTATAACTAGTTTGTGCAGTGTTGGCATGCATTTTCGGGCATAATATTTGAAGATAATGAGTCTAGATTGGTAATATTTATAAGTCTACTTCATTTACCATTCATCATTTGAAAACATTGCTGTGTAAAATAACACTTTAACCAATGTAGCTGACCTAATGCTTTTATTAATGTTATTGCGGAAGCAATCACACTGTTGTTCTTCTATATTATTATTATTATTATTATTATAGTTGGAATTTTGCACCTCTTCACCTCCTACAGTTTTTGAAACATTGTCATGGTTCCAACGCCACAACATTAGCATTCGGTGTAGTGCGCGTGTATTCAGAATTTTGATTGGTTGGCCCAGGTCTTAGTATTGATCATTTAGAAATTTGTTTTTGTGGTCGAGTCAACTCCATAATACATGGGAAGAGAGAGTCTCATAAACAGACTTTGATACTAAAGCTCAGGTCAGTTATAAAAAAAAAAAAGATGTGGCACTGTTTGTTGTGGTTTAATAATAATAATAATTAAAAAAAAATCATACCGTGAATACAGCTATGTGTGCTTTTCCCACCTATTTTTGGGCGAGAGCAGTTCGCTCCTCACGTTTTCAGCCGTCCTTAAATATAAATGGCTTGGTAATAGACAGCAAGGTAACGCCCCCTTTGGTCCCACGGTAAGACACAGTGTGCTGAATGGAGTCAAAAAAGGCGCTGATTCGATGCCCTTCTGTGAGCAGGTTTTTTTTAACACAAACTTATTTTGGCCATCAAACCAATACTTGGGTGTCTTCAAACACTGGTTTTATAGCAAGCAAGCAATCACACTTCGCCATTTTCTCGCAGAAATGCAATCTAATTTAATGCTATCAACCATCAGCTTTCTAGTCAGCACTAAAAACCTAAAGACTCTAAAGGGCACCAAACAAAGAGGTCCGTTACCTTGTCATGCAAATTCAATGCAGTTTTGGGTTCCATAGTTCATTCATTTAAAACGTTGACAATGTTTGTTTTAAATTAATATATATAACTGTGATGAGCAGTAATTGCAGTTGAGTGATATGTTTAAATAAAAACTGTTCTTTGTGAGGTGGGAGTATTAAAAATGAAAAGGGAAAAAATGAGAACTGAGCTGCGCTGTGATGTTAAAATCAAAGACAAATTGAAAAAAAAAATGCAATGAATAAGGTAGACCTCTGTCTGACTTATTTACTGTACTGATCATTATGCAATACTGATGCACGCTGGAGAACCAAATTAATAATTTTTTCTCCTTTTTTCTCTCTGTTTCTCTCTTACTTTCAGAAATTGCTGCACAATCAGAGTCCAGTGAGATCCGGCAGGACTGGAAGCCTCCTTTCCTCAGCAATGAGGAGTTTACACAGCTGATGCTGGAGGTGAGAGAACACACATTCACACACATTCACACTGCTGCCCCTCACACTTACCCATGCAGCGTTCAGTCTAGATTTTCAATTCTTAAAAACGTAATTTAATTCATTGTTTTGTGTTGTTTGACATCAGGCACTAGATGGCTTCTTTCTAGCCATCATGACAGACGGCAACATAATCTACGTTTCAGAGAGCGTCACCTCCTTACTAGAACATTTACCAGTAAGTTGTATGTGTGCGTGTTTGTGTGCGTGTGCGTGCGTGTGTGTGTGTACAAGTCATACTATAAAAGTGGCACTAAAAGCCTGAGTGTCTATGTTTCAGTCTGATCTGGTGGACCAGAACCTGTTGAATTTCCTCCCGCTGGGTGAACACTCTGAAGTGTACAAAGCCCTCTCAACACACATACTGGAGGGAGAGACCCTCACGCCAGACTACTTAAAGAGTAAGACACATATACAAGTTTAGCTATTTTATTAGTTATTCTTGTGTTTTCCTTGTCCCTTCAGCACTAAACTCTTCCCTGCTTTTTTCCTCCTTTTGATTCTCTCAGGGACACCCACACAGTTTCAGTTTCTAGAGATAATCAGCAGTGAAGCAGTTTTTGTTGTTTTGGCCCTGCAGTCTAACAAATTGGATTTTGCTTTTGCAGTAAATCAATGACTAGGGCTTCAAGGATATCCACATCTATTCAAGTTCTTGTCATTAGTGTATAGCTCACCCGGCATAGATATAAATTATGTCGAACGAAAGCTGAGGTTCTGCACTTTTACCTCATACTGTTTAATTTAATATCCCTCATACTGGAGTACAAAGCCGAGACTGTATCACTGTCTGATTACTTATGGTCTGATTACTGCGTGTGTCCGACACTCATATTTCATTGTGTGATATTTATTGAAATAGTGTAGGCAGAGTATAAAATGTATTTTCAGTTTCATAAATATTTGAGAAGAGGTAGATGTTATTGCAGCTTTTTCATGTTTTCTCCAGCTTTGTCCATGAACCTTAAAGAGACTTCTTATCTTCATCCAACCCCTTTTTTTTTTTTTTTTTTTTTTAAACTTAATACCAATCAAGTAGTTGGGTCACCACTTTTTTCTGAATGTATCCTTTTATTATTGTCTGTGTATTTGGATTTCCATCATTCTGGCTGTGAATTAGCTTGTTTTTTATGACTTTCAGGTTGTGGAGTTTCAAGGTAGCAGTGAAGCTTATTCTGTATTGTTTGTTTTGTTGTTTTTCTTGCCTCTCTAGCAAAAAACCAGTTAGAGTTCTGCTGCCACATGCTCCGGGGCACCATCGACCCCAAAGAGCCCCCTGTCTACGAGTACGTCAAGTTCATTGGAAACTTCAAGTCCCTCAACACTGGTAAGACGGAGAGCTGCTTTTTGCCTTGTTTTTGTCTTATTTCCCTTCCAGTGTTTAACTCCGTTACTTGGTCATGGAAAAGTTTTTTTTTTTTCCTCTTTCCCTATGGCATAGAGAGATCTGCTAGTCCAAGTGTTATTCCACATAGAGGATGGTCTGTAGTTTCTGCAGGTCAAAACATTCACCAAAGCAGGGAATGATGTTAGGTTTTTTTCTTGGGGTTCACACTTCACAGAAACAAGGAACACATTTGCAGGTTCACACACAGACACCAAAAGCACATCAAAACAGGAAAAAATGACACTAATGGGGAGAAACAACACAACATGATGCTTTGTCTGCATCTGAGACGCATCTGGCCGGATTCAGCCATTTTTTTAACGTAAAACTCGATTTTCATGTGCGACGTGCGGTTTGTTGTGTGAAACGCGTTCCTTCTGCCAGTCACGCGCGCGGTCGCGGCAGCGTTTGTTAAGCGAGGTGTATTTTTGTTTCTCTGTTTTGAATTGAAATGCAGTTTAAATGCATTTTTTGAGAAATTAAAAGAGCTTGAGTTTA
>JBBPCZ010000163.1:11828684-11840149 GCA_037974445.1 Brycinus macrolepidotus
TGGACTACTTGAGCACTGATGTACGTCGCTCTGGATAAGAGCGTCAGCGAAATGCCGTAAATGTAAATGTAAATATATGTGAATACATGTTCATACACACACATTCACGTGTGTGTGTGTGTGGGTGTGTGTGTGTGTGTTTGTATGTGTGTATAAATATGTATTCATACAGAAAAAGATGTACAGAAAGGGTCCTATGAAGCATTTGATTCCAGGATGCCTCCTAGAGAAGGCTGCTTTCCTGTCTGAGGATGTGTACTCTGTTTCCTGGCCCCTCCTGCCACTTCCTCATTGTGCCCAGTGGTGAACCCTCCTGACCCTCTTTCTGTCACTTCAACCCTCTTTCCATCACACTGTCCCCCTATCAAGGCATTTTGCTTCTTCAGCCATTTATCTGTTCCTCCCATAGCCAATATCTTCCATTTTACTATTCCCATTAGCTTTAGAGCATGCATAGATCAGCACACACACACACACACTGTGGTGCAGCCCTTCTGTATGTAACCCCTCACTGCTATTTGCCAAGTTGTTTAAACAATTATTGTGGTAAATACGCAAGGAAAGCTCTCTCTCTCTCTCTCTCTCTCTCTCTCTCTCTCTCTCTCTCTCTCTCTCTCTCTCTCATATTATCTGTCTCCATCCATCAGTTGTTTACAAACCCCAAATCAATGATCTTTGTAGATGACCATTCCACTCTATCTAAGAATCAGTGAATCAGTAGCAGTGGTAAGTGACTCAAGCTTGGGATATAATAATAAACTTACCTCTGACCTTTGGTGATCCAGGATGTTTGGCAACAGCAAACTCATTGATTTTACCGAAATATTACAAAGAACATGAAGCCAAGATAAACTGGAAGGATATGTCTCACCCTGCCTAGACAGTCTGTGAAAACCTGGGAGTGGTCAAATAGTGTGTACAAATCCTTTAAGTGAGGGTAACTAACCAGGGTAACTAAAAAGGATTTGTACATCTGTTATGCCTGTTTTTCTTACTATTGCAGAACTGAGCGTTTCATGTTTAGTGTATAAAAAAGTAATTGCTATAATTCTGTGGTGGTTACGTTGTACAAGTTGCAAACAAAAAGTAGTGCGAAAGATGATAAAACACTTGGTATATAATTAATACTGACAGAGAATTTTGCACTGGCCAGCCAAGTAGAACTATAAGCGGATGCAAATGTCTCTACGTTTTTAGATTCTGGGACCATTTCACTGAGTAATGTATGTTTACCTCTGCTCAGAGACGACTGATTTAAGATTCCTCTGTTCCAGGGAATGCATCTGAGTCAGTTAAAACAGTTATAGCAGGACAGTCATTAAGCCATACATTTCAGTAACCCTCCAGGACGTATACATCTCTGAATTACAAAAAAGTATGCTGCTGCATTCTGCAGGATGTCTATTTCACAATACTCCTGCTTGAAGTACCCTTTTTCAAGCTGCTAAACTCTGTTATCAGTGGGATAACCACAGTTGGGAACATGTCATTGACTTAACACTGGACAAGTCTAGTCCTAAACATTGGATTTTAGTCAGAATCCATTCTTCTCCCAATTTAATGGCATTTTAACATTTAACACAAACAATTACAGCAGTAATTGCAAATTCTGAATGCTTTTAATTGTGCTCATTACCCTGCCGTACACACTATTAGATCTTTGGTAATTCTTGCATAACCATGACAGAAACAAATGCATAAAAAGTGGGAAACTGTATTTATTCACATCCCTAAGAAAATCCTGAAAGTGATAAGAATGAACAGAGCTGACAGCTGTTTAGCTCACCAAGATCACCCAATGCTACCCAGGAATCAGTGTCATTTGAATGTGCCTGTAAGGACCAAAAGGCTGTAGGGTAAGGGTGTCAAACTCATCTTAGGTAACATTCTCTGCACTTAGTCTAATGTCAAATGGGCTGGACCGAAAGATAAATCAGTTTAGTAAGCAAAAAACACACTCAACACTTGACACTTGTAAATGGGCTTATTTAGTCTAATTTATCTGGAATGTCATTCTGAAAGCACAAACTGATTAAACATATATCACCTACAAAACAGATGAACAGCCTGATGGAAATGTATTGCTTTTAATTAATAATATTTCATATTATTAGTGCTTATTAATGGACTAATTAGTGGGCTTGTCTAAAAAGCTGAGTATTTTGTTTGGCTCTAACGGTGCATAGGAGGGCATAATAATATGATGCAGCAAAGGGTGACATGAATTTACTGCTTGAAAGAAACAAACGCCATTAGTCATTAAGACAGTTGAAAACATTATTTTATCAATGCAAAACATTCTTGTTACTGTGTAAATACAGAGACTGTTCGAGATGCTCCTCAGTAGCTGAAATAGATCCCAGCATCCCATTTTAAGAATTCCTTAATCCAACACACCTGATCCGGATCATTAATTGTTGAAATCTTCTTGAGCTGGATCATAGGGGTTGGGGCTGCGAATAGCGAAACTATGCACTTTTTCCGTATTTAGTTAAAGAGCAGAAAAGGAACGTGACTCTGTTGCTTCAGCCGCTGGCAATTGGCTTCAATTATAAGACATGTTCCGGTCACCTGTCTTTCCTTTGTTTTAATAAATATGAGGGAGCTGCCTGAAATAATGATCAGTGGTAATCAATCATACACAAAAGATGTACTGAAGTATTCCTTTAATATGCTATATCTAAACCAGCTAATCAGTCTTTCCAGAAAATAAACAGTTGTATCAGATGTGTTCGATTTGGGTTGGTACTATACAGAAAGATTAGATTTTTTCAATGCTGTGTTATTATTATTATTATTATTATTATTATTATTATTATTATTATTATTACTATTATTCAGTCATTTTAATAGATCACTAATAGATGTGTGCTTTAAAGGATTGGTTTGAGGAAAAAATCAAATTGACACATTGAACTGGAGGTATGGGATTAACATTGTTACCAGACGCTAGAAGTCAGTAGTCACCTAAATAGTTACAACATCTCCAATACTTCTTTCAACCCACACAGTTCAGGGGGTGATGTGGTTTAGGACTTACTGTGAGATATAAAAATGAACTAAACAACACTACAGACATCCAATTTAGACAATACGGGGCTATATTTATGCAAACCATTGTCACAAAGGCTGATTCTGGATGATACTGATTCCAGACTCCCATTTTTGATCTGGGTAATGTGGATAAAAAAAGACACATATGTCAGAATGTTATTCATAGACTTTAGCTCAGCCTTCAACACAATCATACTACACAAGCTGATTGTGAAATGGAGTGGGTTAGGCCTCAATTCCACCCTTTGCAACTGGATCTTGGATTTCCTGACAGAGAGGCCCCAGTCCGTATGGATGGGCTGCAACATCTCCAACTCCATCACACTGAGCACCAGAGCTTCACTGGAGCTGCTTGGTTTTCTTCTTGTCACTCTGGTGACCCATAACTGCACAGCCACACACACTAGCAGTCACATCATCAAGCTTATGAATGATACGACTGTGTTGGGACTGATGAGGGGATGAGCAGGGATGAAGAGGTGGAACAGCTGTCCCTCTGGTGCAGAGACAACAATCCATGTCTCAATGTTGACAAAACGAAAGAGAAAATTGTGGAAAATTTAAGTCCACACCTCACTCAGCATCAATGGCTCTGCTGTGGAGATTGTAAAGAGTACTACGTTCCTCAGTGTGCACATAACTGAGGAACTTACGTGGACAAACACCACCAGAAAGCCCAGAAGAGAATACACTTCCTGAGGCGGCTGAAACGAGTAAGCCTTCTCCCTCCCATTCTCACCACGTTGTACAGTGGCACCATTGAGACTTTTCTGACCAGCTGCATCACTATCTGGAATGGCAAGTACAAGAAGTCTGACCACATACGTCCACAGAGGGTGGTGAAGACAGCAGAGAACATTACTGGGGTGCCTCTCCCCTCACTAGAAGAAACATTCTGCAAACGCAGTGTTTGCAAGGCCTGCAGCATTATGTGGGACATCTCTCACCCCTCACATGGACTTTTCACTGTCCTGCCATCTAAGATAAGATACTGCAGCATCAAAGCCAGATCTGCCAGGTTGCAAGGACAATTTTTACCTCCCAGGCTGTCAGGCTCCTCAACACCATGCTGCATACTGGGACCCAACACTCTACCCCCAACCCCCACCCCCCAAAATCTGCTATACAGAACTTATACTCATGCAAAGCTACTTTATCCAAAGGACTGGTTTGCACATAGACTGAGTCTCACACTGACCTCTAAGTATGCACAATGCACATTCTCATGGTTGCAAAAAGTGGAATCCTTATTGTTTCTGTAACTTTTCATTATTATTTATGCTGTTAGAAATTGACCTATCTAAGTACAATAACTACCATTTGTGTCGCTAGATTTTCACTCAACTGTGTTACTTATATATAGTATTTATACCAAGCATTTCTGTATATAGCATAGTGTATTTCAGATTGTTTTTTTTTTTTCCACAGATTTTTTATTTGGATTTTATTTTGACTTTATGTTATATTGTTCTTGTCTCTTTGTCTCTGTGTCTTTGCAGTCATTACATAAGCAATTTCCTCCGGGATCAATAAAGTTTTCTGATTCTGATTCTGATTATGACTGATTATACACTTTATAAACTATGCTGCTACTCACATTTTTGTTGATACTCAGGTCTAATTTGCTATCTTCAGTTTACCATAAATTGCACAGTGCTGCACATGTACTCGGGACATGTTTGGTCATCACATCGTTTAATAAGTCTTTGAGCAATAGGGTGTTTAGTTTTGCTGGCATATTGCCTACTTACTTTTATATTGCACTGTCATTTATGTCTTAGCACAGTCTTGCTTTGTTATTTGCACCATGTGTTTGTGTACACTGTGGACCCTGAATTCGCCATTTCGTCTCTATGTATACTTCTACATGGCTGAGAAGACAAAAGTTCACTTTGACTTAGACTTGAAGTGGTTTGTTGTCTGAAAAAGATTCATGCTTAAAGCATTACTAGCACATTGACAATCATCTCCTATATCTTACTCTCTCTCTCTCTCTCTCTCTCTCTCTCTAGAATCAACAGTGGTCAATCTCCTTTGTCCAAGCAACATGCTGACCACCCTAAGCAACGCTTGCCTCTGTTTTCTCAGCCGTGTAATACAATACAGCAGTCACATACTGCTACCATTAGCCAACTTCCTGAAATGCAGTTTATCAAACTGCAAACACAAACACGATTTAACTTTGATCAGTGTTCAGATGTTTCATACAGAGCTATGCGCAAGCCCCCTTGTGTGCTTGTTTATGAAGGAATGCTGAGAGGCCTAAAGGATCTTTATGATGGATTGAGAACATGGAGGAAAAACAGAATGGGGCCTAGCCTGGTAGTGCTGATCTTCTCAACAGCACGTTTAAAAACCATCCATTATAAAAATGGCTACTTTCCTGTATATACATCGCGTAAGTTCTCACCTTCAAGTCTTGAGCACGGTGCTGTTTGTGCAGGGGCCTCTTGTTTGGGATAGGCAGTTTATTTTAGTGGCCAGGTTTCAGATGTGTGTTTATGGATCTCCACATTTGCAAGAATTCATGCTAACTGGAGTGGACATCGCTAATATACTTACGCTTCAGAATACATGAAGCCACTTCTGCTCTGGCTCCAACAGTGTGGCAATAACATTTCTAAAGCTTCGGTGAAGTTCAGAAGGTAAGCACCACTACTATGTGATGGCTAATGTATGGCAGGAGTGTAAGGACAGGGTATCTTTGTTTATATGTGCTGGAAGTCAGACCATGGCATGTAAAAGCACAGAGTATCACAGTAAAATGTGCTCGTAAAAACAAAAAAAAGCACTCAAAAGATAACTGTAGCTTTTAGCTGCACAATCCATTACGCAGTAAGATGAGGTTAACTGGTTGCAAAACCAGAATCCTTCCAGAAGCCTTCATTTTCATTTTCAATTTTAATTTTTTTGTTGTCTTGGCATAGTTTCAGATGGTATGTAGCTTATTAGGATGTTGATAAGTAATGTGAAATCAGAATTACAGGAACATTCTAAAATGTCTAGGAACAATAAATCACACTCATCACTAAATTTACTCAAATGTTTAAACGATAGAAGATACATCCAAAAGTGTTCTAAACCTGTTGTTGCAGAGATGTTTTTTTCATGATTTTTTCAAAGAATTTCACTTTCCTTTTCTTTCTTTCTTTTTTTCATGTGAATTTTGAGATTCTTTGCTCTTTGGAGCTTATCGATAACTGTTCATCACTTTCTCATGAATAAGTGGAAGAGGCTGGTAGAGCGCACGTCGGGTGGTCAGTATTGGGTTGTGTAGGCAGCTACGTCACTTTCTGTTTGGGAGTTTAAGGCCTACTTGGTTCACTTGGTTTCATTCTGCTGCAGAGCGGTTGTGATATTCACAGGGGAGGTGAAAGCTGAGGCCTCAGAGTGTCAGGTTCTGACCAAGATAGACCCAAGCATGGAGTAAAACATGCAGGGATATTTATTCCATAGATCAGCAGAATACAAAACCAGATACTAGCAGTGTTCCAAAACCAAAGTGCAAGCAAAGCAACGTTTAACAGTTTACAGCAAAACTTATTTAGCAGAAGTACTACCAGTCAAAAACATACTGACTGATGGCTAATAATGTCTATTCATTGTTAGTAGAGATAGCAGGTTTAGGTGAGCTAATCATTAAAATCACACACACGTAAAACACAAACTTCACTAAATTAACTGAACCATCAGGTGCGGATAAGCTCTTTTGCTTACTGCGCACAACATCCAAGTGTTAATCCTTCCAATTTTTTTTTCATTAATAACAATTTAAAATAGTTTCTCCTGGGATACTTAAACACCATTATGTCTCCTGGCTTCTTCCAGTCTTTGGAAGAAGTTCCAAAGTTCCTCCGGTTCTTTGAGGGTTTAACCTCTCCAAACTTTTACCTTCTTCGTCCTTAGAACAGCATTCATTTAGAACGAACCCAGTCCAGCTCCTAGGTCTCTCAGATCATCATCAAAGCAGCTATTACATGTGCCGCGGACGCGTCTTAAACAAAAGGGCGGTCGAGCCTTTTCTGTTGCTGCTCCGCGGTTATGGAATAGTCTGCCTGATGACATAAAGTGTGCTTCCAGTGTTTTTAAGTCTAAACTTACGACGTTTTTATTTACGCAGGCTTTTTTAGACTCTTAATTCGGATTTTTTATTACGTTTCATAATTTATATTCTAAATGTGTCAATATTAAGTGTTGATGCTTCTTTTTATCTTATTCTCTTTTGTATTTTGATTTACTTCTGTATATGTACAGCACTTTAGACAGTGAAAGCTGTGCAAAAAATGTGCTATATAAATAAACATTTACTTACTTACTTACTAGAAACCAGCTTATGAAAGACTGTCCTGCATGAGCGAGTCTCTGTCTGGGTGTGGTCATTAGACTGGAGAGGCTCTCTGCAGCAGTGTTATTGTCTCTGTAGTTAGAGGTATCTTCTCTTACAACTTTCATCGTAGCTTCCTCATTTAAGCCCTGAGTGTTGACAGAGATCTCAACATTCTCTTCTCTTGTACTCTTCTCTGCCCTTCTTTCTCCTCTGCTTTCCATTCCTTGTCTTTGTCTTTCCCCTCTTTTTCTCATTCTTCTCTCTAGCTGTATCTCACTTGTCTTCTTGCTTGTTCACTTGGCTGCAGGACCTCTTCCTGTTTCTTTTCCTGTTCGATTCCAGGAGTTAAGGGGTTACTCTTTTTGGAGGATCCTTCACCTGAACTCCAGCTTGACCCAAATTCACTTGCTTGTCAGATTCATTTTTGGCTTCATCCGCTATCCGAGTCGCTTCTCCTCGTCACCACTGACCTGAACCGGACAGATCTGTGTTATGGCTGTTGCTGAAGAATGAGCGTAGGTGTACTCTTAGAACACTTGGACCTGTGAGAACAGCAGGTGTGATCTGAAGGAACTGATCTGTCCATAATATTTATTTAAACTCCACATGAGAGCCAGTGGAGCATCTGTCTAACCTTTTACTGTCCAACACAAATATCCAGATATAGAAAGTGGATTTAAACTGTTAATTATTTAATTAATTAGTTCAAGCAAGCATATTGCTAACAATGATAAGAAAGAACTTTATTTATCCAGATGGAAATTCTTGTGTCACTAACATGCTCAGTGCAACAAGAAGGAATAAAAGATAATAAGACAGTAAAACAAAAATAATAAAAAATAAATGCAGTGAAGTAGCAGCAGATGAAAATAGCAGCAGATGATGTGGTAACGAGATGAACATTCAATCAATTTGCAGATTAAACAGTTGAGTTGCACTTCAAAATTTCCCTAACAGAATGGGGAGGAATTTTACAGTCTTATGGCCACAGGTAGAAAGGATTTCCTGTGGCGTTCAATCCTGCATTTTGAGGCGCTGAGTCTTTTGCTGTGTGCTCCGATGGCCTGTTAGGGGGCGTGCATGGGGTGGGAGGGATTGTCAGTGATGCAGAGACACTTCTTCAGCATTCTCTTCTCAGACATCTCCACCAGGATCTCAAGTTTGACACTTAGAACAGAACCAGACTTTTTGATCAGCTTATTCAGCCTGTTCATCAGCTGCCTTCACCGCCCCAGCACACAGCTGCAGAAACCATAACACTCTCCACAACCGAGTAATAGAACATGGACAACATGGTCCTACAGACACTGAAGGACCTGAACCTCCTCAGTAGGTAAAGACAGCCCTGCCCCTTCTTGAAAACGACATCTGTGTTCGTAGACCAGTCCAGTTTGCTGTCTATGAGCACTCCAAGGTGCCTGCAGTCCTCAACCCCCTCGACATCAGTCCCCCTGATGGTGAAAGTGATCATTCTGTCATACGTGAACGCACCACAGCACACAGTGTGAACAGCACAAAATTCTTCCTTTGCGTTTAACCCATTCACCAAGTGAAGCAGTGGGAAGCCAGGAACACGGCACCTGGGGAGCAGTGTGCGGGGACGGTACCTTGCTCAAGGGTACCTCAGACGTGCCACTAGCAGTCTTGGGAATCAAACCCACGACTTTCTGATCACAGGGCAAACACCCTAACCACTAGGCTACCAGCTGATGTGGGTACTTTCTAAAGTCCACTATCAGTTCCTTTGTCTTCGTGATGTTAAGCTGTAAATAGCTCACACCACTCCACAAAACTGAATGGAAGCTAGTGAACACCAATTAGCATGGTGTCATTTGAATAATGCCAATCAATAAATATTTGCTTTCATTTATTGTTAACAAGAGTAGCATCATGCATAAAAGTTGCATTATTATTATTATTTTTTTTTTTATCACATAAGCCCTACACTTATACGAAGAGTTCAAGGGTTCAAGGGTTCTTTCGACAAAGCACCCTTCATCACAGAAAAAAAAAAATTGGATGCTTGCATGGTTCTTTGCAGTTTAGAAAATGTTTTTGATTCTGGTTATGTTGTTCAGTATTATATGTTATAATATTAGCTTTTATGTTAACCTTTACTTCTTTATTTTAAAGAGTGTATATGAAGTTGAAATCAGTTCTATTCTGCTCTTTCTCTAGTAACTTAACTTTTGTGATACTAAAAAGACCCATGTTTGCATATTAAATCAGAATCAGAATCACAATTAGAAAATTGTATTATTCCCAGCGGACATTGCTTTTTAAGATTTGCCAGGTGCTAATGAAAGTTAGCATTGTGCTAGCGGTGTTAAAACACATAAACCACAGCTATTCATAAAATGAAGTTTTCAGTATGAAACAGCACTGCTTCTGCATCTTCCTTTTAAATTGCAAAATGTTAATGAACTTGCTGGTATATCTCAGACTTTTTATCGGTACAGGTTGTGAATGAGGCATAAAGCACCCGGAATTTGGAGGGAATAAAGTTCACTACAGACCCACAGCAAATCTTAGTCATTTTAGGTTATTTCGAACTGAGCAGAGAGAAAGAGTGACCACAGCTTACACCCAAACGGGTTAAGGTATTTTATGCAACCATGCAAAGGACTCTTTCCTTAAGTCAATATAAAACATGCAAGATAAAATAGATGGTAATTTCAGTTACAATCTTCAAATGAAAGTTCCTTTTTTTCAAATATCTGTGTTATTTTATAATAGGCAAAGTATGTTATTGTGCACCATCGTTAGCTCGGCACTAGCATACCTCCTGAAGTCCCACAGGGTTGCTAACAGATATTAAAATTCCTGTACAGATAGTAAAGGTGTTTGGGTAGAGTACTTTTGACATTTATGACCTGAACTGAAGGTCTAGCCCTAATAATCACGGTTTGCCACTGTGTGTGTGTGTGTGTGTGTGTTTGTGAGTCACATTGTGCTGGCTGGCTCTAAGCGAACATTTCCATTGCTCTTTCTGTGTTTTCTTTTCCAGTGCCCTTTGCTGATGACAGAACAGGAACTGGCACACCTTGGCCTGGACCGTCTGGACATTAAACCCAGACAGAAATGGCAGCGAGTAAATGGACACACTGCTATCATTAACACCTACAACATGTCTTCATTGGAAAGACTGTAAGAAACATTAAAGGTTTCCTGATACATGCAGCTCAAGCTGTAGACTTTATCCGCATTATCCGATAGCAGGGCTCTGTAGTATGTTTGGAGCTGTATTCCTTTTTAAGATACAGCTAAGGAACTATTCTGCTTCGGACCCAAGCCATGAAATATTTCTCCAGTTTGTATCAAAAATCATAAACACATCCTGCATCCCATTTCTCATAGACATACAGGGGCCTGCTGTGCTAGAGCTGCATCTTTTTATTTCCTTCGCTTGAATCACTTTTTCCAATTTTTTAATGTTCCTCTACGTCTCCCTCTTCCTCTCCCTCCCTTTTGACCCTCTATCTTGTGTATGCTTCTTCTTTCTCATACGATCTGCCCCTTCATGTAGCTCCCTGCTTGCCAACCTGTCAACAATGCCCCCTTTGTTTTAGTCTAAATTCAGGAGAGGCCATGAGAGCTACATGGTGTGAATAGCGCAACAAAGGGATAAAACAACTGATAGAAAAGAAAAATGTTCCTGTTGGGAGATTTTCCGTGCTTGCCCCTGGGGCTGGAGCGGAGCAATAGGAAGCGCTCTCTTTTTTTCCTCCTCTTCTGTTGAGCGAGGGAGGAGGTGCAGGTGCTATGGCTCCCAGTAGAAGTAACCAGGACAGGAAACATGTGGAGGTAGCAAACTCATACTCCCACCCCATTATTACACTCACACACACATACACACACACACACATACACACACATGCACGCACGCACACACACATACACACACCTCAATAGAAGAGGGCCTGCTTGCATAGTGCAGAAGCATATGAAGTTTGTGTGCTACCACTGTCCTTGATGAAGAACAATATGGGCATTTTTGGTGTAGGAGTGGTGTACTGTGAGGACAGAGAAAATAATAAATAAATACAAAAACAAAAGCTACACATATATATATACATGCGTATAT
>JBBPCZ010000163.1:11840249-11842749 GCA_037974445.1 Brycinus macrolepidotus
CTACAGAATGAATGGGCATAAATTCCCACAGAAACTCCAAAATCTTGTGGAAAGCCTTCCAAGAAGAGTGGAAGCTGCCATAGCTGCAAAGGGTGACCAACTCCATATTAAAGTCCATGTTTTTGAATGCAATGTCAACAGTCCCTGTTGGTGTGATGGTCAGGCGTCCCAATACGTTTGTCCATATAGTGTATGTGTGATGGTCAAGTGTAAACCAATTCCTAACATTGCTGTGATTGTTAAAGCCCTTAGTTTAAATCACTAAACAGTCAATGAGTATCATTTGGAATGATATCTCAAAGTTAGATATGTGAAATGTAGCAACTTTTTCCAGTGTTGCTGAGAAGGAGGAAGTCAGTGACAGTAATTGAAGGTCAAAGTAAATGTTTAAATGAACTCTCTTTCAACCCTATCGGCTGCCATGCATAATCCTTACTTATACAGTTGTAGTTCAGGGCTCAATTATGCAAGAAAAATCTCCCGACTATCCGTTTTACATTATTCCAGGGTCATTCTAGAACACAGCACATTAATAGCTGCTTTTAGCTACTTTGTCGCTAATGTTTCTTTTAAGCGTTTTAAAGTTATGACATTTAAAGGCCATTAACCAGAAGTATCATGGTTATTAAATCAAAACCTGTGCCAGTGGATGTGTTCCTGTAGCCTATTGCGTGGACTGTGGCTTATTAAAAAGCAGAGTGGTTGTATATAAGACAGTATATAAGACAGTATGTTCTCTTTTACTAATATGATAATACTAATACTAATACTAATATTGTTGCTCTTGCGTTTTTTAAGATAAGATAAACCTTTATTAGTCCCACAAGTGGGAAATTTGCAATCCGTTTTACTTGCACTCTCTTTCGTCCTGTCTGCACTCGTGGTCTTGTGGTGTTCTGTTCTGTTCTTGTGCTGCACCATGGTCCTGGAGGTTTCGTTTCACTGTGTGCTGTGTGTATATGGTTGAAATGACAATAAAACCTACTTGACCTGACTTGATAAGAGCTCATATCCGACAAATATATGAGAACAGCAGGACTCATTAGGAGTTTAAGGCACCCTGGTGCCACTCATAACGGACCTCACGCGGGGCTACACCAGGAGACGATTTCCAGGTAGTCCAGTTTTCAGTATGATGAAGCAATTTGGTCAGTCTGTGATAGAAGAGTCTGTATGTATGGAGTCCAATGAGCATAATGGCGGAGTTTGTTCATGGGTGGTCCTTGACTCAAGAGGTTTTCCACTGAGGGCATTTATGTGCAGAGTAAGTGTAGTGTTAGGGGGCATTCATACAATGACTTCTGAAAGTCTCTCAAACATGCTTCTTTTCATTGTTGTCTGTGGAGCAATGCATATCATGACTGGAGTGTTCATCTAGCCTGGACCATGTGCTTCACAGTTTTAAACAGTACTACAAGTTAAAAACACATAATCTCTCAAATTCTCTCTCAGTGTTTTGTGTTTACCTACTTGCCAATCAACAGGGAACAGAACCCCAGTCTCTGGTGAATAGAGCCCTCATCACCATCATTGCCTATAAATTTAATTAACATCAGTTTAATTATGTAGAATTGCAAAATTCGTGGAATTCTACACTGACCTCATTTGCTTGAGTCACTGGAGTCTTATGTCACATACGAAGATAAACAAACAAAAAAAAACAGTAACAAAATGACTACATTAAACATAGTCATTATATATACTTGTTTTACTTTTTAATAGAATTACATTAAATCAGGCTACTTCTACATTTACTCAAGTGACTATCCAGCATCAACATAAAATGAGTTCATTCAGGGTCCTAACCCTTCCACTATGTACTGCTAATGGTCTCATCACCATTTGGTAATAGTTGTGCAGGTACTGCTAACTCCATGATGCATTCTGAAAGGATTTGCAGGAATATTTCCCATAAAGCCTTTTTCCTGCTCCTCCCTACAATATCAGCTCTGCAGGTTACTGAGTTCTACAGTGCCTCTCTTGCACAGTGTCCAATTTCCGCTCCCTCCAGATCCCCCTGCTGATGTTTCCCCCCTTCTGCCCTAACGTCGCTTCCCCCTCTTGGTCCCCCCATGTCCCTTTAGAGGCGTCGCTGTGACAATCTTTGCTGGTTAAATGGAAAAAACAAGGGAGGCCACCAACACCAAACTCCAGTCCCTCCCCCCAGAGAGCTAAAGAATAAGTGGGGTGGGATTCATCAGCAAAAAGACTAGAAAAAGGCATTGTTTGAATGCAGATAACACATTTAATTTTCTTATTATTAAACTGTAAATATATATCTCTTCTTCAGGTTGTCTTATCCAGTCCAGGAGAATTAAAGTACATCCCATCGGCATCAGATAATTCAACTAATTTAATAGTTGTTTTCCCTCCTCTAGCTAACAGTTACAAATCAGTGATGAGAGCAGAGAAATTGTAAGTGAAAATATGGGTACCATGTGCCACATTACAAACTTTGTGTTCATATTGCCGTATCCACTTTAGTGCCTGTTGCATCATT
>JBBPCZ010000163.1:11847749-11858071 GCA_037974445.1 Brycinus macrolepidotus
CACAGATTTTACCTCTGCTTTATTTGAATAAACTAATCACATATGCTGACATGCGTGGTGTCTAATCAGACATACGTGGTGTCCAAAGTAGTACCTGTCATTCCTAGAAAGAATAAGGTGATAATGCGTATTTAGCAGTTTTCAGGGTCATGCTAGCACCAAGCCAGCGGTGGTGTATGATCGCTTACACTCAATCAAACAGGTTTCAGTATTATTTGCGGAAAGTCCAGTTTAAAAATAGATAATTGAAGCTTGTAACAATCAGTCAGGGAGCATTCTGTACTTTGTATATCACAGTTTTACAGAAACTCCTTCAGTAAAGGAGCTTGAATCCTGTCTTTGAATATTACTGAAGGAGAATGTTAGTCTATTAACTGGCTGCCTCAAGCCACAGCTTATTGTAGCCTTGGTTGTATCTACTAACCAGCTACTCTTTTGTAACTTAGTGTTAGGTAGAGTAACCAGAGCTGTCTGGTTAGTTTGAAAGTTATATTTTTTTGTCAGCTAAAAGCGTTTGCTTAAACATTTTAGGCCTTGGTCGCCTAAAATGTTTTAGGTCACTGAAAATGGATCTTTTGGAAAACTCAGAGTGTGTGCGTCATCTGCTTTGTTTTACGTGAGGTGCTCTTGACAATATGTTACAATGTGTTTATACATTTATTACGGAGGTTTTTTTTTTTTTTTTAACTTGTCTGGTGTCACGTCATAGCGAGCCTGGGTTAACCAGAGGCTGGAGGCGCGTGTGCAGATTTCCATTGTCTTTATTACATACAACTAAAGCAAAGTAAAAAGGCACGAGGGCCAACAAACAAAACAAGAAGCGTAATCCAGAACCCAGGAGACAGAACTTAAAGCAATAGTATTGCAACAGGAATGCAACAGAAATGCAACGGTGATGAAACGGTGAACCCACCAAGGGGTCCAACACAAATGAACTTAAATACCTACAACCTGAGCACACCGGTCAGCTGGAACTGATGATAACAAACTCAAGACCGGTGCGCTCAGTTGTCATAACAAAAGTCCCTTGACCCAAAAACAAAACCATAGCGGCCTCTAGCGGCCGTAACTCAGACCTGACATCTGGATGGTATTTTTATGAACAAAGGAGGAAAAACTCTGTTTTTAAAAATACCACTGTGTATGTGGGATAGGCCTTAGTCATAGTAAAATAGACTAAACTGAATCAGCATGATATGCCAACAATAGACTACATTTTAAAAGATTAAAAAAATATTAAAACTATGACTACATTAAAAGTGAACAAAAAAACAAAACAAAACATCATGTCCAATTTTTCTTCCAAATCTGAAAAGAAGTGAAAATAGCAATAACACAAGTTCTCTTACAAGTTCTGTCATTAAGATAAAGAATGCATCAAACAAGTGCAAATGAATATTTAAACTATAATCTCTTCTATTTGCAGTTATGGAGCTCAGGTTTATACCTGACCCACCAACACTGAGCATCTCAGATAAAACCTATAAGATCAATGCATCAGACACACTGGAGATCACCTGTAGGTAAGACTGAAATTCACTACACAAAGAAGTGTAGAAGTGGGGAGTGTTTAGAAGCTCAATGACATGTATCCACCTAAACCTTGCTTAGTCATTAACTACATTTATTGTATGCACTGATAATACTTTACACTCAATCTAATCTTTCTGTCATAGCATACAGTTAGTTACCACACACAGTAATTCTGACACAATTTTATGTAAAACACAGAAAATCCTGACTTGAAACACACCTGTAATAGAAGTCAATGACCCCTTTAACTCCAGAAGATCCAGTGATGATTTCAGACTTCTGATTCTCACATTCATAACTGCATAATTTTCATATTAGTACTACTATAATAATTAGTAGTAATATACTGCATGCTCCAATGAAATGGGAGCTACACTTCAGTTTATCTTATTTGAGTGTTAGAATTTACAGTGTCTTAAAATAAGGCCTGTCTTACCATCCTATAGGGGCCGCCAGATGCTGGAGTGGTACACGCCTCATAACCGAACTGACTCTGAAAACAGGCTCACTGTGTCTGACTGCAGCGGGGATGGACTATTCTGCAGCACCATTAAACTGGTCGGGGCTACGGCCAATGAGACAGGAGAGTATCGCTGTTCCTACAGAAACCTGGCTGTGGAGGATGAGAAGACCTCAATGTCAGTGTACGTCTTTGTGCAAGGTGAGTTTATGTCTATTCTTGATATGTACGTAAAAGAGTGAAACTGTAAATAAAGCAGGTGTATGGCAAATGAAGGCTACGAAATAAAAAAAAAAAGTTGAAAGTAAAAATTGCAAAAGCCCTAACAGCAGAAATACAGTGACATAGTTAAAACAATAAAATAATAATGATAACATATACAGATATAAAAAAAAACTGTATAAGCAGGTTATTGTTAGATGAAAGGTAAGTAAATAGTGCTTGATTTCCTTTTGAACATTAGTAGATTTACACATCTTTGCTGCATAATATCAGTGGGCAGCTTCAGCTTTCGGTTTTATACTTCATCCTTGGAATGTTCAAAATATCAGGGCTTAATCTTAAAACCTGCTTTGGAACACAGCAGGTCGGATATTCTGAAATATTTACAAAGTGCAACGCTTTAAAAAAACATTAAACCCCCTTAAAACCAGTCAAATAATTTTACAATCATTTAAATAACAGTCAGCCACTGCAATGATATTAAGATGGATATTATTACATGTTTTCTCTCTCTCGTTTGTGGTAAAACTCTGACAGCTGTATTCATTTAAGGTAATCCTGTAAACAATTCATTACTGAAGACAATGCATTACAATGCAATTACATAAAAAACACAAAAGACAAAAAATTAATTAGAATTACATTGCTCTACAAGTATTACTGTGTATTGTTGATCTCATGCACTTTAATGATGTAATTCACTGCTAGTTTGTACAATGATAATGAAAATGTGGCACACCAAAAACAATATGATGTTCAGAGATGTTCACCTTGACTAACAAGGCATGTCTGTCCAATCTCTGTTTTGGTTCCACTGTGTCAAGTGAAACATATGGATCTAGCAGTACAAGAATTGAAATAAAATAGGCAACAGTTTGGAGAATTGAGGCTTTGGTGAATGGTAAAGAGTTAATACACATTCCAGTACAACTCCAAAAGAGTCTTTAGCTCAAACTTCAATCAGGATGTTCAGGATGTTGCTGAACTGGAGTTTGTCTTTGTGACAGAGTGGTTCTTTCCACGTACTTTCCATATCTGAGAGAGAGAGAGAGAGAGAGAGAAAGAGAGAGAAAGAGAGAGAGAGAAAGAGAAAGAGAGAGAAGGAAGAAGGGAGAGAGAGAGAGAGAGAAAGAAAGAGAAGGAAAGAGGGAGAGAGAGAGAGAGAGATAGTGTGCGTGTGTGTGCGTGTGTATGTGCGCGTGTGTGTGTGTTCGTGTGTGTGTGTGTGTGTGTGTGTGAGAGAGAGAGAGAGAGAGAGAAGGAAAGAAATATCTAGTCTTAGCATGCTTCCTGTCCGATCCTCCAGTGTGACCCTCGACATGTGTGTCCCCTTGTCACTTCTGTGTTCTACTTCCTGTTAGAGCCATACCAGTCCACGGTCCTACATCCTGTAGAAAAGCCGTAAGTGTCTAAACCACATCTGTTACTTGCGGGTTGAATGTAAAGCTTGCGTTTCTGTCCACAGACTATCGTGTGCCATTTGTCCGCTCGGCGCAGGATTATGATGTGGTCTTCATTCGAGAACGTGAACAGGTGGTCATCCCCTGCCTCGGCACTCTGGAGGACCTCAACGTCACTCTGTACACTGTAGGCACACACATACGGATCTCTTTGTGTGACTGAGTGTGTATGAACATATGGATGTGGTCCAGCCTTTATCCAGTAGAACTAAGAAAAAAAGATTAATCAAAGCATTGTAACGTTTTAGGTCCAAAATGTCACTACATGGAAATCCAGTAACTAACCATTAATATTTTCAAAGTGTGTCTGGTCCATTGGGGCAAAAATAGAACAGAATTGCAGCAGCAGAGTCATATTATGGCTTGAGGATCCTGATAATATTGTATCTTTTAAGTAGCTTAACCTGTAACACATACAGTTGTGTGCAAAAATGACCTGTTTTGGTGAAAGTGAAAATAAGTACACATCCTCTGCAAGCAAAAAAAATGATATCTGGCATTTTTCTACACATTTTGGTTTAAAATGAGTATAAAATTAACATAAAATAGCTGCAAATTTGGCAAATAAACAGTAATTGTGCATAAAATGTGCAATTTTGCAAATGACTGTGTGCACATGCACGTAGTGATAAATGCACTTTCTTGGCACATTAGCGTAAACTGGGTTTGCACAGACATTGTACAATCAAATCATCTATCATGTGTTACAGCAAATGTGAAAAGATGATCTTTTATCTTGATGTCGCATTTTCTGCTTTGTTACATAACTGGCTGTTTTTTCTGGACACAGATTGTCCTGGACTAAATTATAGTGGGCTTCTTATACAATAGCCACTGTAGCTGTGGCCTTGTTTATACTTGGCATTACAGTCTGATTACTGTGATGTAATTAGATGAAGGTGGCGAGTGTAAACAGGGCCTGTGGTAATATTTTCAAACACTTTGCTGTAACAGAAGTATCCCGTGAAGGAACTGACCACCGACGGAAAGGACGTGTTCTGGGACAGCAGGAGAGGTTTTGTCCTCCCAAGTCATGTGATCAGCTATGCTGGTGTGGTCTTCTGTCAGACACGCCTGCAGAACGAAACGTTTCAGTCCTCTCTCTACATTGTGGCTGTTGTGGGTAAGGACAGGCATTCCTAAAATTTGTGAGGTGTAGAATTGCTTTAGCATTTGCATGTTGCAGTTTCAGAGGAGCTGTTTGGTTGTGAAGAGAACTGAACCCCCCCCTCCCTTCTCATCCTCAGGATTTAAGATATATGACCTCACTGTGAGTCCTTTTCATGAGAAGCTGACCGTTGGGGAGAGGCTGGTGCTCAACTGCACAGCTCACACTGAGCTCAACGTGGCCATCGACTTCCAGTGGTCCTTACCTCAGGACAGGGTCAGTCTCTGAGGATTTCCCGTAATGGAGATCAGTAAATAAAGAACACATGAGCCTACTCAGCTGTTCATGGACCTTAGAAAGGTTCCTCAAAGGCATAACAGCTCATAAATCTTAGTCATTTTCCCAAACATATAAATCCTCATAATACTCCTGGGATAGTGGTTGAGAATAAGCTGCTGTTTTTAGTGACCCATGTTCAGTTCCATTTAATTCAATTCGATTCAAATTCAGACCAGTTCAAAACAAATTCACTTCACTTAATTCCAGTGCAGTTCAGTATAACTTAATCTATTAAGTCGTGTTTCATTTCACTTCAATCAGTCATATGTAAATGAATTCAGTTCTATTTAATGCAGTCAAATTCAGTTCACTTCAAATCGTTTCAATGTAATTTGAGGCCAGTTTAATACAAATTCTTTTCAGTTGAGTTCAGTTCAGGTCTGTTCTGTTGACTCCCTTGATTTAGGCCTATTCTCGTTTTAGTTTCTATTAAAAGGCAAGTTTAATGCACATTCATCTCAGTTCAGTTTTATTAGTTTACTGTTTCCCACTTGGTTAAATTTATATCTCCAAACTTTCCTTTTCGTTCATGTCCTATCAGAGAAATGTCACCCATTCTGCAAAAACGCATTATGAGACCAGATCCTACAAGAAGAAGCTATGGAACTCTCTGGAGCTGTCCAATTTGCTGATTATGGAGAACGTGACAGTCAGTGACATGGGGGAATACAAATGCACAGCATCCAGCGGTCAGATGGTCAAAACAGCCCCAGCGTCTCTTATAGTGTATGGTATGTGAGCAATGTTTTTGGCTACTGCTTAGCAGTTTTTAGGTTCCTCTTTGGATGCACCTCCTGGATTATATGCTTCATGCTTTGTCCATCTACTGTTTAACACCTTTCTACAGCATTTTGATTTACAAGCTGTTGTATCTAGACCAGTCTTTGAGCTTTGAGTCCTTTTAGAGTTTTTTGACAACTAAATTTCGCTATTACAGAGAAGCCTTTCATAGCGCTGAATGAGCAGCCAGTTCGTGTTGTGGATGCAAACACAGGCCAACGAGAAGCAAAGATCCCTGTCAAATACGATGCTTATCCAGAACCTAATGTGAAGTGGTGAGTGGCTGGAGTATATTGTGTATCAGCATTTGTGTGTGTACACCTGTAAGTGTTTTGGTGCATTTGTGTGCTTCAGTTAGACTGCAGAAGATGTCATCAGTATCATTAACATCTTGTTGTATATTGCAATTGTTACATGCTTTGCCATATATTCAAAATTGTAAGCCATTGTAAATAGCCAATTATGATTCTAACAAGATATTATTATTAGTAACCACTATGAAGTATTTCATGACTACTATGTAAGTAATATGCAAGTTAATGTATGTAGTTTTGAGGAGTAAGGAGCACAGCTCCTTTTAAGGGGGATCTAAAGACTGGCCTGTAACACTACTACTATTATTTTCTATTTTTTTGTTGAATGGTTGTTTTAAAAATGTTATGTTTTGAGAAAGGCCAGAACTGTGATCTTTATTACTGAACAGTAAATTGCCCATCCTTGTCTTTATTTGTATTTATTCCTCCTTTTTAAATAAAATGGTCTTTATAGATCCTTAATTGTGCTTGCAAAACATTTTTCACCATTCATTTATGGTTCTGAAAGAGTCTGAATTAAGCTCTTTGTCTTGTTTATGGAGGTTGAAGAATGGTGTGCCCATTTCCAGAGAGGAGTACAGGATGAAGCCAGACAAAGACTCTCTCACTATATTTGAAGTTACAGAAAAGGATGCTGGGAATTACACTGTGATCCTGACCAATAAGATCACGAAAGAGGCACAGAAGCAGACATTCCAGCTGCTGGTGAACGGTACCGTTCTCTTCTCTTCTCTTCTTCTCCTCTCTTCTTCTCCTCTGTTCTCTTCTCTTCTCTTCTCCTCTCTTCCCTTCTCCTCTCTCTTCTCTCTTCTTCTCCTCTCTTCTCTCCTCTCTTCTTCTCCTCTCTTCTCTTCTCTTCTCTCCTCTCTTCTTCTCTACTCATCTCTCCTCTCTTCTCTTCTCCTCTCTTCTCTTCTCTTCTCTTCTCTCCTCTCTTCTTCTTTCCTCTTCTCTCCTCTCTTCTCTTCTTCTCTCTCCTCTCTTCTCCTCTCTTCTCTTCTCTTTTCTTCTCTTCTCTTCTCTTCTCTTCTGTTCTCTTCTCTCTTCTTCTCTCCTCTCTTCTCTTCTCTTCTCTTCTGTTCTCTTCTCCTCTTTTCTCTTCTCTTATCTTCTCTCACCTCCTTTCCTCTCTTCTTCACTTCTCTCCTCTCTTGTTCTCTTCTCTTCTCTACTCTTCTCTCCTCTCTTCTTTTCTTCTCTTCTGTTCTCTCCTCTCTTCTTCTATTCTCTTCTTTCCTCTTCTCTCCTCTCTTCTCTTCTCTTCTCTCCTCTCTTCTCTTCTCTTCTCTTCTCTTCTCTTCTTCTCCTCTCTTCTCTTCTCTTCTCTTCTCTTTTCTTCTCTTCTCTTTTTCTTTTTTCTTTTCTTTTCTTTTCTTTTCTCTTCTCTTCTTTTCTCTCCTCTCCTCTTCTCTTTTCTTCTCTTCTCTTCTATACTTAATGTACATGTGTTTGTATGCAGCTCATCCGAAGATTTTTGAGAAGGAGGTGCCGTTTTATCGGAATATTCACGTGTTTGGCAGCAGCCCCACCCTCACCTGTACCGCCTCCGGCGGCTCCAGTCCTGTCAGTATCCAGTGGCAGTGGATGCCCAGCGAGGACTGTCCAGCCAAATTTCAGTAAGTCTACATGACTGGATGTGTGACTGTCTAACAGAGACATAAAAAATACACCCAGTGACTAATGTGCATTGTCTGTATGCATCAGTTTCAAAACACAATAAAATAAAACACTTTTACGTTGTTTCAAATGTGTGCATCATTTCCACATGAATAAAATGGCGTATATCATTATCTCTTTTAGCTTCCTTTGCAGTACTGATGCATATAAAATAATGTATTCATGTGGAAATGATGCCCACATTTAAAACAATGCAAAAGTAAATTCAGTGACTATTGTGTATCATCTATATGCATCTGTTTCAAAACACAGTAAAATGTGATGCACTGAATTTTCTTCTTACTTTGTTTCCAAGGTGTGCGTCATTTCCACATGAATAACATGTTAAATCATGATCTCTTTTAGCTTTCTTTGCAATACTTGTGCATCTAAAATATTTTTTCCTGTTGAAATCATTATGTAACTTCATTTCATAGCTGTGTGTGCATTTTTACTCGTGCGAGCATGCGCGTGGGTTGTTGACGGTCCCACAGAATGCCAGCACAGGGTGATTGTTTGGAGGTTGAAAGCTGCTGACTGTTAAACTAAGGCACACAGAGCTCTGATGAAAAACAGGCTTGGAGACAATGAGAGTGAACTCCAACCTCTAACAGATAAGAGGATGTGATTCAGACTCTACACAATGAAATCCGTGCACTTGTTCAAAACAACATGGATTTGTGCACTGGCCTGACGCATGCTAGATGACGACATTGATATGATGGCCGTGGGAGAGCAACAGCTTGCAGCTTTTTTGTACGATTTGGTTCGTGCCAATTGCACCCACTTTTTGAGTGTTTTAAGTCTGGATACTGATACATTGCTTTATTTAGAATTCAATGATTGTTCAGTGTTTCTCGATAACGTATGCTCTAAAATGAATAGATTCTGCTTCGCAGTGCTGAGTAGCAGAGTAGCTTTTTGTGTCACCAGTCACAGTGTTCCTGTTGGTCACATCCATGGAAATAACGAGACAAAAGCAAAACCTGACATTACGACTAAAACATAAAAATGGGACTGATTACAGTATTCTAGTGGTGAGCAATTTCTAGACTTTCTGCACAATGTCTAAAGCATGAGGTTTCATTAAGCTGGCCATGAGCTTAACCTCAGTGTTCACTTACGTCGGCTAAATTAGTTAGCTCACAATAGACCGTGAAAGCTGCTATAACTTTAATAAAAACCATGAAAACAATCTATCATGAACTAGTCAGACAGCCAGCTGCTTCTCACTGATTAGATGGGGCAGCTGATGGCCTAGTGGTTAGGGCGTTTGACCTGTGATCAGAAAGTCGTGGGTTTGAATCCCTGCTAGTGGCATCTCTGAGGTAGCCTTGAGTAAGGTACCGTCCCCACACACTGCTCCCCGGGCGCTGTGCTCCTGGCTGCCTGCTGCTTCACTTGGTGAATGGGTTAAATGCAGAGGAAGAATTTTGTGCTGTTCACAGTGTGTGCTGTGGTGTGTTCACGTATGACAAAATGGTGACTTTACACTTTCATCAGGTTGGAAGAGTTGTTAAAGGTGGAGCTTTCTATGGGTCTGTGTCTGGGCCAGTGTCTGATCACTGCAGCATGTCAGGTTTTGATTGGTTTTGAAGGCTGAATTGGTTTGATTGGTTTGAAGCTTTTACATTTGACCATGCTTTTTACTCAAACTACAGTTTTTTTTTAGTTATGAGGAGTAAAAGACTGGTTCACTATTAAAAATTTTAGTAGTGGAGTAAAAATACTTTTAGAAATAAAGTTATGAAAGTGATAAATTATGATTTTACTTTAGCTCTACGCAGAAAATACCGTTATAGAGAAAAATGTCCTCAAGTACTATAGAGAGAGTAGTAGTAATCTGTTATGTTTGTTATTTGCTTCTTTTTTCAGCATGTCTATTTGGTATCATTTTTGAAACAGATATGCCACCCCACAGTGTTTCCTAAACCTCTTGAAATCACTGACCACAGCTATTTAGTCACAAAAGTTTTAAGAGTGGCGGTTTATTGGATGGGTTTAAAACTGGTTGTTTAACGGACAGGTTTAAGACTGGTGGTTTAATGGGCAGATTTAAGACTGGTAGTTTAATGGACAGTTTTAAGACTGGTGGTTTAATGGACAGGTTTAAGACTGGTGGTTTTATGGACAGGTTTAAGACTGGTGGTTTAATGGACAGGTTTAAGACTGGTGGTTTAATGGACAGGTTTGAGACTGGTCATTTAATGGACAGGTTTAAGACTGGTGGTTTAATGGATAGGTTTAAGACTGGTGGTTTAATGCACAGGTTTAAGACTGGTCATTTAAAGGACAGGTTTAAGACTGGTGGTTTAATGGATAGGTTTAAGACTGGTGGTTTAATGCACAGGTTTAAGACTGGTCATTTAATGGACAGGTTTAAGACTGGTGGTTTAATGCACAGGTTTAAGACTGGTCATTTAATGGACAGGTTTAAGACTGGTGGTTTA
>JBBPCZ010000163.1:11858171-11879898 GCA_037974445.1 Brycinus macrolepidotus
GGTTTAAGACTGGTCATTTAATGGACAGGTTTAAGACTGGTGGTTTAATGCACAGGTTTAAGACTGGTCATTTAATGCACAAGTTTAAGACTGGTCATTTAATGGACAGATGTGACTGGAGCATCTATCTGCCTGTGGACAACGAGCCAAAAAAATGATTGAATGCACATTTGAGTCAAAACTTTTATTCATAAGCCAAAGTTGGAAAACACCACCCTCCCACGTTGTCGTGACAGAGCGCTAGCCATTTTTGGTTAGCCATCACGCAAGCCTTATCTTCAGACTTCACCTTTGCCTGCTTCCTCTCTCCTCATCACAACTTCCTGTTGTTCTGAAAACAGACTCCTTCAAAACTCTATTCCTGCTACATCCCCGTGTCCTTCATCAAACACCACAATGACCGAATCCAACATGGATCCCAGTCGGATATACTTCATAGTGCTCTACTTCAAGTGTTTAGAAGTGAACGACTTAGGTTTCATTCAGTGATTCTAACATCTCCTTTTTCTGTTTGTCTCTCTTGTTTATTGTTCTCCTCTCTTTCCTCCCTCTTTCTCATCTCCTCGAGTTGACCCTGATGAGACCTATGTCTGACACTAGTGACTGTTTGTTGACATTTCCTATTATGCTTTTTGCTTCCAAATACATTGTGTAACGGGTCCAGCTGTCAGTGAGTTTAGGGTTGATTTAGGGGGCTCTAAATTTAAACAAGGATATGAATACATGTGCTGGTTGTTGACATTATTTATAGGTTGTTTTTGTTGATTTAATGTGTTTGTCAGGTGACGTAAAGTCTGACTTTGGTCCCAATATGTGTGCATGTGTGTGTGTGTGTGTGTGTGTGTGTGTGTGTGTGTGCAGATGTGTGTATCCTCTATATGTTGTTGGGTTGCTGTGTAAACAGTGTTGTCCAGAATTATTGGCATATTAAGGCCTAAAATGCGAGAAAAAGGTTTTGCCTCGAATTAGTAAATTAGATCTGTCAATAAACAATTAACTTTCAGTGATGCAAAATTATTCAATGAAAAAAAAAAATCATGTTTTTAATAAATAGAACTTGCTGACCCTTGGCATCTGGCATGTTGATCTTAAACTAGTGAGTGGCTTCTGTAGAGCATCCCAGTCCAGATCATCCCAGTAATGCTCTTCTATGGAGATTCGACAAGCTCTGTTGAAGTGGCTGAACTCACTAATTAGAAACAATGTCTGAATACTTTTGGAGATACTCAACAGTGTTTAGGTAGCCAAGAAATTGCTTTTTTTTTGTTTTTGCCAGTAAAACCTGAAATATTTTGCCTAATATAGTAATATTTTGATCGGAAGAGTACTGTTAGAAGATCACAGCTTTTACACAGATTTGTTAAATTCCATCAACAGTATCTAATTTAACTGAATAATGAATGACTATTTGCTGAGCTAGGTAATCAATCCTTCATTAAATTGTCACTGTAAATTGACTGTAAATTGTCACCTGTCCAGAAAAAACAAGTATCTCCAAAATGGTAACTTTAAAGCAGAAGACAAAAAACATTCTTTGCTTCTAATGTAAATTAAGAAAGAAAGTAATTTTGCAGCATGTCAGTTGGTTCATTCATCAAGAAAGCTTCACGCAATATAAAGGGCAGCTTCTGTGTTTAAACGATGAAATATTTTCTTTGGACAGTGGTGAAAAGCTGGAGTTTCTTGAGGACAGATTTGATCATGATTATGCTAAAACACTAAGACATATACAATCACAACGCATTGTTTATTTGTTTGTTTTTTACACAAATAAATGCTTACTGCTTAATATGAGACAAGACTTTTGCACACTACTGTATAATGTATATACATCTGGCTCTGAGCGTTTGAAAAATCTTATCTTATTCTGTCTAAATGTCATGATCTCCCCTGAGGAACTCCCTTTTCTGGGATTCATATGTATTCACATCTGTGTCTCATTCCTAATACTTTTTACTTTATTATTAGTTATATCTGTTTGTTCTCGGTTTTATAGTCTTGTGTGCTTGTACTAAGTTCTGAGCCTTTGTGTGTTGTGTTATTCTTCTGGTTTTGGTCTTTGCTTGTTACCTGGTTTTGGACTATGGATGTGCCAGACTATTGCTGCCTGCCTGTGTTTTGGTGCCTGTCTGTGTTGACTACAAGTGCTGGATTGAACCAAGTAAAGCTACTCTGCGCATGTATCCTGTCTCAACCTTCCATTAGTGACAGAAATATTCGTTCAGCATACGTTCAAGGCCTGTGCCTCCGTCTAGGTTCTCTGACTGCTGTCATTGTTACAGAAAGTCTCCTAAGTCTCTGCTGCTACCTCTTATTTACACCAAACTATTAAGAGGAGAAATTTCCATGCAAAACTGGCAGCTACCAGTTTCCCAAAGCGGTGGAGAATGAAACAGAATATGCAAACAGCTGCACTTCATTGAATTCCATAAATCTCCCACATTTAACACAATTCTGCCTGAAATGCCTTTGAGAGAAAAGCATATTTTTGTAGATAGCATGTAATGTGTCATGTTTGTTCCTGAAACTGGCACTAACAGCGTAGTACATTAGACCCTCAGCCTTTTCCTATAGCACTGAATGAACTACATGAAGCAGCTAATGGAGTGTAGCACCTTCAGAGCTGCAGATTAAGGTTCAATTTCTTGCCAAACCAAGCACATCATGTTACATCAGTAAAAGTGCTTGGGTAAGACGACTAACACGACAGTCACCTACATCTGTAACGTGATTAAACTGTCGCTCTAGATAAAAGCATCTGCCATATACATCAGTGTAAATGTAAGAAGACATATAAAGGGATCCGTGACCAAATCTCTCCGTATTTTTCAGGCTATGACTTTCTCATCTTTGACCTGCTCATCTTTACCAAGTGTGTCAGTAATTCTGGAGAGTACTATATGCTTCAACTTTGTAACGATGAGTTTGTTTTTTCATAATGTAATTTTATGTCATTCTAAAGGCCTGGGTCAGATCAGAGTGCAAAATGTGAGGGGAAATGGAGAGAGATTTCCAACAACACGGGGAAGAACCACATCGGTCAGCTCAACACTTTCATCGACCGCTCACTCAAGGTAACTCAGATTCCATGACCAGAAACTTGCAAACACTACAGAAATAAACAAAATAATGTTGTAGTGTATTGTGATGGTAATGTGATATGGTAATGATGTGATGGGTATGTTATAGTGTAATAATGTAATAGCAATATGATAATTCATTTTTTTCATTCACAGTCCCAGGGACAGTGTGAACAACAACACTACCATCACTTTAATTTTGAAACATCTTTCAAACTTGGAGTATTTTCAAATGCATTTAAAATCTCTAAAATCTAGGCTCTATTTGGACAAATCTACAGTGGTGTTTCGTGTTATTATGAATTTTTTATCTTTAAATCTTTGTTAATGCTGTGGTGTCTATGGTTGCAGACGGTCAGCACGCTGAAGATCCAAAAGGCGGTCGCTCATGCCTTGTACAGATGTGTCGTCTCCAATAAAGTCGGAGTGGAGGACAGAGTCATTGTCTTCCAAGTAACACGTGAGTCGTGCACATCTCTCATTCTGGTTCATTTGTAGCATGACATATGCAATGGACTTCTATATTCATGTAAATCAGGAGTTATAAAGGATGACAAACATTTATGCACGTAACTGTATGATGATACAGTGAACTGATGATAGCACAACAGACGATAATCACTTATCCATTAAATCTATTTTTAAACCCAAAAACTAATGTCGATTTCACAGAATACCAGGCATTGTGGGTTTTACTTATGTTGACTTTATTCTTTGATGCTTTACAGCTTTTGGGTCATATAATTATCAGTTACAGTTCCATCCATTGGATATATAACATTTCTTATATTTCTTTATAGTCTTCTATTGATTATGTGAAATGTGTGAACTAGCTCATACAGTACTAGTAACATATTACTATTACTTTACATATACCATGTGTAACACTTTTGCATTTAATCTCTCTCTCTCTCTCGGTCTCTCTCTCTCGGTCTCTCTCTCTCTCTCTCTCTTTCTCTCGGTCTCTCTCTCTGTCTCTCTCTCTCTCCTTCCCAGGTTTCCTCAATCTTAGTGTGTTCCCCTCCAGCAGCCCAATAGAGCAGGAGGACGTGCTGCTGCGTTGCGTTGTTGATCGGATGTTGTACTCCAGTCTGAGCTGGTATCGGGTGCTGAACGTGTCTAATCCGGACAGCCTTCCTACCACTGTGCCCTGTGGCACTCTCACCCTGGCCCCTCTCACCCAGACTAATTCAGCTCTTATAAGCCTGCAGGGTAACAATGCCACTCTGGACCTGTCTCTGCCCCGAGCATCTTGGAAAGACCAGGGCCTTTATGCCTGCCAGGTGGATAATGCCGACAGCAGTGAGAGAACCTGTCTGTTACACTATCTGAGGCTCAGAGGTGAGAGTTTCATAGCTTCAAAAATGCTGCTTTGATTTTACATAATTACATTGACACAATTCTTACCAATTCTTAGCAAACATTCGGTGAAACTTGTGCTGCAGAAATTATTTTGATGTCATATATTTTATTTCTATGCAATTATTTTTAACTGTAAAGCATTTGTAGTGTAGCGTTTTCAAAGAGCATCACTTCTGGCCTTTAGAAAGACATCAATTCTCTCTTTACTTCAGCTTCTGGGTTAAAGACTGCTGGTTTTTTAGATGGTTAAATAGTGATTAGGTAAGTTAACATTAACGTGGTATAATGACATAATAACAAGGTTAAGTGAAAGAATAAACTAAAAGAACAAACAGCAGCCTTAACAATATTATCATGTTAGCTGGCGTTGCTTAACTAAAATATTATACATTTAGTGTGCTTTTTTTTTTGAGATGTGTGAATAAGCTCATTTCAGTTATGGTGTGAAAAGGCCTTAATACAGTTGGATGCAAAAGTTTCGACACTCTCTGTTAAGTGATTTTTAAACATAAAATAAGCACACATCCTCTACAGAGAAGAAACTGAAATATGGAATTTTATGCACATTTCAGTGCACAGTTACTGTTTAACTGAGTGTTACGCATAGAAAATGTTTAAAAAGAAAACATTCATAAAATATAAAATGTGCTGTATGTATTCATTTTCGTCCTCTATGTTAAATTCGGCAGTTATTGAGCACTTAGCTATGAGGAAGTATGTGTGTTTTTCTTTTTACTCAGAAGAGCAACAAAACATTATTAGACTAGGGTGCCTAAACCCTTTTTATGTTGATGGCATCTGTACATAGATGACTGCATAACTATGTATCATTACTACTAACCTTACTCTTGTCTACACTTGTAAACAAACAAACAAAAAAAAACACACGGTAAATTAGCAGATTATATTTTTGTTCAAAATTTCAAAATGCACATTTTAACTCCTGCTTTTGCTCTTAGCTCTGGAGGCACCACTGATTGTGAGCAATCTGACTGATCAGAGGGTGAATGTGAGTGATTCTGCGATGATGGAGTGTAAGGTCAGCGGCACTCCGATCCCCACTGTCACCTGGACGAAAGCAAACCAGACCGTCATTAAGGGATCTGGTGAGAGAGTCTTTTTTATTTTAACCTGGTGTTTTAGGAAAATCTGACTGGGGAATTTACCAGACCTGTCATTAAAAGTAGTTACACTTTTTCACCTCTCTGTGAGCTGTCTTCCCTTTTGCTATTGACCACTCAGTTGTCAGGACTATGTTGTGCTGTTAACAGTTGCCTGCATGTGATTTGTGTGTGTTGGCAGGTGTTATTCTGACCAACTCGAATCGTGTCTTGACCATTCAGAGAGTGAAGAAAGAGGACAGTGGTCTGTACACATGCACGGCCTGCAACAGACAGGGCTGTGACTATGCCCAGGCCAAGCTCACAGTGGAGGGTGAGGACCTTCAAATTTTCCTGCTCTAAGTGATGAATTGGTGTTTGGAAATAGTGGTTGAATTAATATTGAAGAGCTAAGGTCTGTGATTTTTTTCCCCCCCCAGTGACACTGGCCTCTGATTGTAGATTCTTGTGAAACTTAGTGGAGAGTAATCTGACTGGTTATGACGGCATTACTTTGCTTGTCATTAATGGGAAGCCACAATATATGTTGGAATTCTTACCCTAAAAGGAACAACTTGTTGCAGTGTGACACTGCTGGATGAAAATCAATGCTGAGGTATTTAATGGTTGGAATGTTGTAGAACATCGTTATGGATCTGCCCAGGGCTTTACTTTAACCTAGGATACACGAAATGGAATGCTGACTGCTGAATGCCATTGTGAGCAATGGTGGCTGACTGTCACCCCTAGCCAGTGCGATGTATACGGCTTCATTAACTCTAGTTTTGGCTGATTGAACATATCGATGTCCGTGGTTGTCCGTTAGAATAGGCAACCCTGGAAAAAAGGAGAAAAACGAAAGCAAGAAAGAGAGCAATGCAAGAAAGTAACCTGATTTTTCAGTACTAGAGACAATGCTTTGCATTTGTACTATTTTTGCTATTCAAATGTCCAAATATTTGAACAAATGATATGTGATTATCATATTTATATTATTAGGAATAAATACGAGTGCACAACAAGGATGCTCTTATATCACACTGGATAAAAGCTTTTTCACATTTCACATTTCATCACATTATTATGAACAAGTGCCAACTGTTCTATTTCACTGTTTAATGCACTTTAAAGTAGCAAGCTAATAGTGGTTTACTTTGACTTTTAAACACATGGTTTAGCTTCAGCGCATATATCAAGGTTATAAGACATTCAAGCAATGTGTTTTTTACTTTGTACACTGTAGTTTTACAGTTTTAGACCACTGCAGCTCCTGCTATGTTGTTGCTTGCTTTCACTCATGTTCATTATGTATATCTTAAGCTTATGTAAGCTGTAGTCTTTGCGATGAGGGGCTGACCGAAGGCCATCATTAGTCAGACGTGGTGCTAGATTTTCAGTGTGGGGTTGGCAGGTCTTGGGCCTTAAAAATCACAGTTATTATTAGCAATAACAAAATCATGTTGTTTCTCACTTACTTTGCGTTGAAAGAAGCCAAGAAATTCCATCAAAATTGCACTTTCTGGACTTTCAATCAGTGTCACATTTGTGTTCAGAAGAGTAGAAGAGGAAACTTTATTGCCATCCAAGCAAATCTGTCAATCCAGAATATAAACTAAATGTAAATACATTTTATAACAAACTGTGCAATTATGTAGTTAAATAATTTTATTCAAATAATGATGTATTATGTGACTGTGTATATTGAATGAACTGCAGAGCAACAGTGATAACTCCTGACATTTTCCTAAGCAGTTTATGATTAATATAGCTTGTCCACCAACAAATGAGTCTTCCTTTCACAATTTAAGGCCTTCTGCATGAGTAGCGCTACCTGGCAACGAAAGGAAATGCCATTGTATGACGATCAGGAAATGCTACTAATCACTGAGAGGTAGCCAGGCATAGTGGACGCATGAGTAGGAGTTACCTTTTTTCCTGTGATCTGCACATGCAGTGTAACCTGCAGTCGACGCTAATAGAGACTTGATCTTGCGAGAACGTTGCTGTGGACACGAGAGTGGCTCTTTGTGACTCTTACCCCTGTCTGAGAAGGGGGAAGAAGGGGGAGCCCTGGGGTAAAAATAGCTTTCTTTTTAGTCAGCCAGGAAGAGGGCTGTGTTAACGCACATCCTTCTGGGAGTTCTAAAAGAAAAACAGTACAAAGTCCCAGAACAGTAAGAGGGAGCTGAGGCACCCACCCCCTCTCTAGAGAGAGCGAGCGAGAGAGAGAGAGAGAGAGAGAGAGAGAGAGAGAGAGAGAGCACAAGGAGACGCACAAATAAACAGGATTAGCGGAGGTGCTAACAGAGCCACAGGCTGAGTGTACGTGACTTGTCTCTCATCCCTGTCATTTGTCTTCGTCACAGCTGAGGTGAATGTCGGGCGCCAGTCGGACTCGCTAATAAGGCCTGCGAACAAGGGGTCTTGTTCTCACAGACAGGGAGAAAGTGAAAGAAAGAGTGTGGGAGAGTAAAATCATTTAACTCCCTTAAACTCCGGGCTTATTATTTAGTTATAATCCTTAAATCTCATTATAAAGTATCTATGAATTGTACAAGAACTACTATCAAACTAATATAATTTGTAGTTCTGAGAGTGAGTCGTCAAGTGTTGCTTTCCTGTGAAACTCTCCTGCAACTTTAGTTACTTGCTTTTGTCTTTATTTTTTGCAATTATATGTTATAGCTAATTTGCATAGACAAATGAAACACCTCCTTCAACTCACTTGAAGTTTGAAAGGCAGGATAGAAGTTCTTCTAAAGTGCTTTAAAGGTTTAAATTGATGTAAAATGTTGCTTTAGTTCATCCAACCTATTGCTTTAAAAAGGTTCACTTAAAGTATGCATTGAATTCAAATAAAACCAAATAAACTACTTATTTAAATTTTTTGAACTGACAAACCATTTTTTATAGTGTGGAATGTATTGTGTGCGACAACTGTTCAGTTGCCCAGACATAACGTGTCTCACATTTTCTACATGTTATCATGTGGTTGGTAAAAGGTTCACAATGTGAAGCCAGTCTCAGAGTTTAAGAAATGTATTTATTTAAAGTTTCTGCAGGCTAATAAAGTAGAAAAGGCCATGAATTAAAGTTTCAGTAAAATTCAGTTAGCAGTTACCCTAATATTTGTAATAGTCATTAATTTTGCAAAATCAAACAGAAAAATAACATTTTATGGTTGATTCAACTCATAAATTGTATTCAAATCACTAATTGTCAATGTCAGTGCAATTAAACCAATTAAATTCAAAATGACATAAGTGACTACTTCAGCATTTAGTGGCAACTGATTACCTTGAATGAACTGAGTACCACTAACTCCAAAAAATACATTTTATGAATCGACATTTGATGAAAATGTTTAAGCTCCATTAAATTTAGTGGCTGGTATGAATTCTGCATCATGAATATTATTATTATAGAAAACTTGATTGGGGAGCTTAATATATAAGAAACATGTTTTACAAAACAACCAGAACCACCCATTTCAGGGAATCTCACAGTCTGATCAGGAGCTTCCTTTGTGTGTGTTATATTAGTAATATACTGTCGGCTGGACTGATAAACTGCAACAGCACACACAACCATGTGTAATATAAAAAAGAGAAGTCAAATACATTTAGCAGAGGATACCGAGTTATGACCCAAAACTGACTTTATTCGACAATCACTAGAGCTAATGAACAGAAACCAACAAACCACTAAGAATGCTGGGAGTAAATCCATTTAGGGCCAGTTTTTTTTACTTAACCTGCACACAGGACTCAAATGTTACCATTTTTATAAACTCAAAAAGAAGAAATTGCTAAACACATATATGTTGAGCATGACTGACGTTTTCTTCACTTAAACCGGTGAATGAATTTTAACTTTGGAGTTCACAGTGTAGAACAAATCAGCCTCAAAACAGAGAAGAAAAAGAGTCTCACCCAGCCAGACAGAGGGCAAAGCAAGACTGAGGGCATGAGGAAAAGGAAAGAGAGTGATAGAGCACAGTATACAGAAGTGACCTGACATACAGCATTCACCTATTTTATTTTATTTATGTTTTATGTTTTATGTTTTACATACTATATTAATCCAATTTCTTGAGTCCTGTGCATTTAACCCAGTGGGCTGCCCGGGGAGCAGTGTGTGGGGACGGTACCTTGCTTAAGGGATCCTTAGTGGTGTCACTGGCAGTCCTGGGATTTGATCCCACTACCTTCCGATTGCAGGGGCAACTCCCTAACCACCAGGCCACCAGTTGCCCCACAGCTTAAGATGACTGAACTTTAAAATGTCAAGATTAAAAGAAAACACTGTAGAAAACTGGAAGAGCTCGTGTAGTGTAATGGCTTTTGGCTGGATTCTCAGTTTCTGTGGATATTTTCCAAACACTGCTAGCAAATCCAGGGCTACTTCTCACCTACTGTTCTGAGCAGGTCACTCAGTTCCCACAGGTTGTCTTTGGCTCATCGTCTTTGGAGACTGTGCATGCTTATTTTCATTAGATAAAATATCGGGTCAGCACACAACTCCTCACGGAGACGCGGCCACTATAAATCCCCCCACCAGCTACAAATATTTCCTGCAAACTTGGTTCCTCCTGGCTGTCCGTGCCTGTGTTTGCCAAAACAACCCAGACGCACATTCCTCAAATTTCAGTCCAGTAGAAATATTTATCAGAGTAAATCAAAAGCACATTTGTCCTGCTTTGTGGGTCATTGATACGTGCATAATATTTATTAAAAGCTAAAACTGCTGCGATTACCAGTTCGGGTCAGACATTGGTTTGTTTTAAACATGATATCTCTTCTAATTTTCATTAATCATCCAATTATACGCATGTATGAATCTTGTATTTTGTTGAGCTTGTATTACATAGAGGCATATTACATTCAATGCATCATTTTCTTTAGTGCAGACTGATCTCTGTGTGTCTTTGGGTGTGTTTGTGTATAAATTAGGTGCTGAGGAGAAGATGAACGTGGAGCTGATTGTGCCAATCGGTGCTGTGGTCATCGCCATGTTCTTCTGGCTCCTCGTTGTCTTCGTCATACGCAGCAGGAAACGGGTAACAATGTCTTTCTCTTTCTCTCCTCTGCCTCACACGCTCTCACTCTCTTTGCCCCATTCTGACTGATCTGAAGTGACTGCTCAGGCCTGCGTTCTCTCTGTCTTTTGTGTGTTTCTGGAAGTGCTCCCCTCATTCTTCCCCTTCATAGAGCCCCCACCCTGGGCCCCAGCATATCTGCGAGCTCTGTGTATGCACAGACAGCCTGAGTGGTGCTGGATTCGTTAGCTAAAGGCTCATTAATGATGGACGTGATGGAGCGATGACCCACTGGAGCTCGCACAGGGCACGGAATTTGTGTGAATGTGCCCACAGTCATGTCAGCAATGCACTGACTCTCACTTATTCACTCCCTGTGCCTTCAGTCTATTCACTGTGTGCTATAGTCTTACCCCATACCCAAACTGAGATGACAAATTACTGTGGGGTACCTCACATCGTTAAATCGAGCCTGAATAGCCTCCATGCAAAAAGGTCATTTTAAATAGAAAAATATTAAAAGTACACTGGCAAGTTTTTCACATGCTTATTGCCATACAGTAATGAACTTTTGCATTCAATTTCAATGTCAATTTTTGTATTTCAAAGAGCTGCGAAAATAGACTTTAAACTGAACAGAATGTAGTGTTAGAGGCCTTGCCTAACACCAGAACAGTGATGTTATAGTTAAATACCAGCCTGTGAAAATACTTTAAACGAGGCATTATCAGTCTCAAGAGTTCTGTTAAATTCCCATCCAGCATTGACTTTTATACAGCTCCGGAAAAAAATAAGAGAACACTGCAAAAATGTTCAGTTTTTTCAGGTTTTATCTTTTATAGGTGCAAGTATTGAACTGAACAGCTTTGCCTTAGTTTTTAAGAACTGCTGACAATATTTCTCCTGATTTACAAATAAAAATATTGTTCTTTAAAGCATAATTTTAAGGAAATGACAAAACATCCAAATAAGAGAAATGATCCAGTGTTTACAGAACTTGAGTAATTCAAAGAAAACAAATATCTTGTTCACTCTTGAACAAAATGGCAATAATTACCTTTGACGTATTTCTGGTAGTGTTTTACCATCCAACTGGTCACATTGCGAGAGGAGAGTGTTGATTACAGCAGTGGTTTTATACTTTACCTCATTAAATAAGATTTGATTCAGGTGATCATTAATCAGTACCTCATAAAGCAGAATGAGGTGCTTGTGTAGGAATTTAACAGACACGGGCATGGAATGGTTGTCACACTCATAGAGATGCTAATTTAAAAATAAAGTGCAGTAGTCTCTTATTTTTTTCCGGAGCTGTATGTATACACTATATTTTAAAGCTCTGTAGAAATAGACAGAAATAGCTCTCCAGACATGGTTGTTCAGGAAATGAACAACCTTAGCAGCTTTAAAATGGTCAAAAATATGCAGATGCACTATAAATAGCACTATAAATATTTTATGAAAATTATTTTGTATTTTTTTAAACATTTTAAAAAATGTTAGGCTACAAGCAAGTATTTAAATTCAAAATTATAGTACTTTTTTTTTTATTTTTTTTTTTACAGTGGTCATTGTTACAAAGCAGCTTTACACGAATCTGGCTGCCAACTCAAACTGAGCAAACCAAACCACAGGCCACAGTGCCAGTAACACCCTAAGAAACAGAAAAAAATGCATGTCAGACAGGCAGAATACTATCAATACTATTATCTGTTGGTTTCTGTCATCAATTACATGACATTCTGTATCCATATTGGGCATATGGATAGTACTACATTGTAGTACACCGGCCAGGTATAGCAACCGAATTTATCCGGTTGCATTTTTTGGGGGAATGCAAACACTCTTAATTCTGTTTCTCTTTTTTTGTCTGTGCCTCACAGCCCACTGATGGAGAGATGAAAACAGGCTACCTGTCAATCATCCTGGACTCAGAGGACATGCCCATGGATGAGCACTGTGAGAGACTCACCTATGACGCCAGCAAGTGGGAGTTCCCCCGTGAGCGACTCAAACTAGGTGAGTTTTGAGTTTTAGACTCATAACTGGGCTGCAGATCTGGCACAATCTTCATGTCAATCAAGTAAAAATTTATAGTGAAATAATAGCACTGCAGTAACGATTGGCCCCTTAAACTCTGAGGGCCTGAATGTGGGCATTATTCTGAATGGCTGTGTGTTTGTAGGGGAGCCACTGGGCAGAGGGGCGTTTGGTCAGGTTGTGGAGGCGGCAGCTTTTGGCATTGAGAAGCCCACCACCTGCACCACAGTAGCAGTGAAGATGCTTAAGGGCAAGTATTTTTCTTTCGCTCTTTAAAGGAGCATGGCATGACTAACAGTGAATGGAAGCTAGTCAGGAGCAGTTTAGTTTCATGGTTCTATTTTCATAAAGCTAACTGTCCTCTGCTAACTGTCTTCTGCTAGGTTTTAGTTAGCATCATCAGTGTTTCTGGGTGTAATATACCTTTGAGCCCATATATATACACTACATATATATATATAGTGTACTGTTATATTGTATAGTTTTTTATTGTATTGGTTATGCTGCTTCTACTTCTTTGTTTTGTACTGTCCACTTTACTGCAGTAACAATGCAAATTTCACACCCGTGGGACTAATAGAGAGTTGCCTTATCTTATCTTAAACTCCTACTAGAAGAAATTGTAATCGAATAGTCTTGAAGTAACTACTAGCAATCTTCTCCCGAAACCTTTACCTAAAACTGTACACCACATCATAAGGCCTAACATCTGTCTAATATTTCTCCACGTCTACAGAAGGTGCTACTTCCAGCGAATACCGTGCCTTGATGTCTGAACTGAAGATTCTTATCCATATTGGTCACCATCTCAATGTGGTCAACCTGCTGGGTGCCTGCACCAAGCCAGGAGGTGAGTCCACGTTATTGTACTAAAACCCATGTGATGGTCCCTAGTTGAAAACTCTGTTCTATTGGTTCATAATGGTATATTATTGTAATAGATGAGTATCCAGTTACACAGTTCGTTAAAGAGTTATGTAACAAATTAAAAGCTTTCACACAGCACCACTTATTTCTTTCCATGTTCCGCCTGAAAGGTCAGATTTTCACCAATTTCTTATATAAATAATACATCTACTCCTCTAAAACACACTCCAATGTGATATAAATCGAAAGTTTCTCATTTGCCCTTAGAACAAATTATCAATGAGTTTTTAGAGAAAAGTAGAAAAAAATGGCACCATATTTTTGTTATTGTGCCCATACTTGCTATGTTCTGGTTATATGTGACTTCTAATGGTTAAGCCACATTTTTTAATGGCGCACATTTCCCAGTGTTCTACTGCTGTCTTTGCTGGGCGAAGGCACATTCAGTTCGCACATATTGTTCCTCAGGAAGTACGCAAGAGTGTTTATTCAAGGGAGTCATGGTCACAATTAGTTTTACTGTGAACACCATCAGTGTGCACTGCAAAATACACTATAAAACTGAAATGGTTTGAATCACCACAAATCCTGTTAAAGAAACTGTGTTTGATTCATGTGCAACTATTTGACACATTTGCATCATAAAACTTTTTTTCCCATTGGGTTGCCATTACAACAACTGTGACACAAACGCACAGCACAATAATGCCAATGTCTTTTCTTCTTCTTCTTCTTCTTCCTCTTTTCTCTCTCTCCCTCTATTTCTCTCTCTCACTCTCTCTCTCTCTCACACACACACACAGGTCCGTTAATGGTGATAGTGGAGTACTGTAAGCATGGTAACCTTTCCAGCTATCTGAAGAGTAAACGTGGAGAGTACAGCCCCTTTAAGGTAAACAAACCGTGCCCCTTCACAGGCCAGTAAAAGAGTGTAATGTCTGTGATGTGGTCCCATTGATCTCAGGTTGATACTTAACCACACTTTGAGTCACTCTGATGTGGTTAAAGCTGTTATGTAAGAACAGCGGCCTCAGCCAAAAGCCAGCAATGCCTGTACATACTACTCAAGGATCCACAGTAAACGCCTGTCGGAAATGTACCATTGGTTTGGAGACCAAGAATGGGCATTTTAACCATTTATGCTATTCAAAAATCCTTTTTAAACCAATAGCATTCTAACAATCCAATGAGAAAGCATTTATTGTTGTTGTGAACTGAGGCACCTGTAACTAAAGGGTTTAACATTTGCGCATTTCATGCTGCTAGCATAAAGTGTCTGTACCTGATTCTTTGGTTGATTTAATGATTGTTGGATTAATATAGCGATTTAAATTGAGTGCTGTTGTCTGTGTTGTGTTGTCTTGTATGTTTCTGAACAGTGTTTCTGTTCTTTGTGTTCCAAACCTAACAAAATGTACCTAAGTTGGTTATAATATATAAACAATAAAATCCATTCCCTTTACATAGACCCAGTATAATTACAAAGTAAAACTGGAAACCTGTTAGACCCTGCAGATAGCAGGCCTTGTTACCTGTCAAATACGTAGTTGGAGTTTATGGAGAGAAATGCAAGTTGTAGTTTATGATGAGAAAATGCATTTATAGTAAGTAAATTAAATTAAATTACTTTAAATTATTTGGCAGAGATAAAAAAAAAAAGTTAAGCTAATGTAGCTAGCTGCCTTCCTCAGTCATTCAGAGTCCACTACTGAGATGCTGCACAGTGAACATAAATGATAAGGTAAGCAAAAACATGTGAGAAACTTTAGGGAGCCTGTGAAGACAAGTATTAAGCTAGTTAAAACTCTTTTAGGTTGGGGGCTACAACCGCAGCGTACACAAACAGAACCAGTGTATGCAAATTTACATTTTTTGACCGGCCAGGAAAAGAACTGTTTCTACACATCATCGAGAACGCAGGCTTTACATAAACCCAACCAGCCTTCAAACAACCTTCCACTGAAAGCATGCATCCACTCATGAAAGACACGACTTTAACCCCCCGCCCCAACAGCAAAACTCAGTACCAAAATAGTAATTCAGCCTAACCTAAATTCCGCAACTGCAGGCATAAAAAATGTTAATGGACCGTATATATCTTACCTTTAATGACGTTGCGTAAATGTAGACATGTACTTTGATGTTTTAACATAGCCTAAAGCTATTTGAGTTAAAGGGCAATGCACATCAGTACCAATGATGCAGCAAGTTTTTTTCTTTTTGGAAGAGAGTTGAAAACATCACAACCTTTACAAGTCTCTAAGACACAAATTTAAATTTGTTTTTTGAAGTTTTGAATTCAAAATGCACCAAGTAGCGACATTGCAAAGACTGTGCTGGTTTTCAGTACAACAGCAATTATATTTTATCATCTTAAAGTGCATCTTAAGAAACTTATCTTCTCATCTGATTGGGCAATCTAGCCAGCCTCCTGTGCATGAAATGAATAAAATAATGTTATTAACTTGTAATATGTGTGGTATAATTGAGCCAGATATGAAACTAACACTTTCAGTTCTAGAGCAGGTAATAATGACTACGCTTTTTATTCCTTGTGAAATACTGTTCTTGTGTTTTGTTTTCATTCTCCAAACTGGTTCAGAGCTCTGTTGCTGAGATGTAGCCACCTTACTCAATGTGAGATGCAACATCAGCTACTTGTTTCTGTGTAGATGTATGGCAAATGCTCAGTCAAAAACTTAGAGGTTAATTCTACTCCTACTCATGCCTTATTCAAAACCCCAATTAAGAAAACGAATATTATACCGGCCCAAAATCAGGTACACTATATGGACAAAAGTATTGGGACACACCTGTTTTTCAGGGTTTGGGCTAGGCCCTTTACTTCCAGTGAAGGGAAATCTTAATGCTTCAGTATACCAAGACATTTTGGACAATGCCACGCTTCCAACTTTGTGGGCACAGTTTCTGGAAGGCTCTTTTCTACATTGCGAGCCAGGTCTTCTCGTCCAACATCAGTGCCTGACCACATAAAAGCTCTACAGAATGAATGGGCACAAATTTCCACAGAAACACTCCAAAATCTTCTGGAAAGCCTTCCAAGAGGAGTGGAAGCTGTTATAGCTCCAATGGGGGGACCAGCTCCATATTAAAGTCTATATATTTGAATGCAATGTCATTAAAGTCCCTGTTGGTGTAATGGTCAGGTTTTCCCATTACATTTGTCCATATAGTGTATCTGCATATATAAATACCCACGCTCGTTCCTACTATTAACCAGTCTCAGCGTAGTCATTGTTGCCCTAAATGTAAATATTTTAATTGAAAATAAATCTGAACAATGCACTAAATTTGGTAGAACTTTACATTTTGTAAGGATTTGCTGGATGTTTATGTTTCTGTGATTTTGGTACGAATTATATCAGATGTGTGTGCAGGTTTCTGCAAGTATTTCATAATAATTAACTTCTCACGTCCCAGACTATCAAAATGGCAATCATAAAATGTGCTGATGATGTTATATATGCTGACGTGCACTCTTGCGCTGTGTTGTTTCAGAGGTCCAGGCCACGGCTGAGGCAGAGCAGGGGCAGAGGAACGAATGAGGAACTGAACGAGGGGGACCTGGGTTTGGGGACTACAACCCGACTGGACATCTGCACTGGCACAGCGGTCTGCTCTGGACTGGGAGGAGAGTGCATCTTAAACCCTGCACAGGACGATCAAGGTACTGCAGCACGTGTTCCTCAGAACAATGGTCAGATTACTAATGTTGCTAATAATGAATATAAACTAATTTGATATTGGTCATCATTATGCAACTGGAAAACAAAGCTAATAGTCTGTAATGGCTGTCATTCAAAATATTTACATATGTGCACTTATTCATTGTGCAGCATTTTTGCACTGCCCTTTCACACTGAAGTTATAAGGAGCATTTCAGCCCAGACTACTTCTTGAATGAGGCACAATATGCGGCAGCTAGTCAGAACAGGTCTTTTACAAATGTCTTAAAGGCACGGTAACCAAAATGGCCTTGTAAAACTAAACTGATCGATTTTGATGCGTAAACATACACAAATGTAATTAAATGTAATCATATAATAATCACGTAGTTGCATAATTACACAATGAGATTTGCCAACTTCCCACCCGTGGGACTAACAAAGGGTTATCTTATCTTGTTAGATTCACATGTAATTAAACAGTAAGTTGTGTAATTAATTACATTTCTTCATTTTAATTTCAAGACTGTAGCCTTATTAAAATCAAACCGTATTGAAATATTTCCTCCTTCACTTAGAAATGTGAAAGTGGTACTGATTGAACAGAATTTCCACATGTTGCAGTGAGCTATGAAGGAAAAAAAAAATTAATAAAATACGACCAGATGACTTTTATCTCCAGAGATAACTTTGACGTCTTAATATTACCTCTTTAATTACTTCGTTAATGCTTTTACATTTAATGGCATTGATACATCACTGATTTACATGTCGACTGACTGACCGTAATGTAGTTGCTGAGCATGTAATGAATGTATGTTGTGCAGAGAGCTCAGACTGGGATCATCTGACCATGGAGGATCTCATCAGCTACAGCTTCCAGGTGGCCAAGGGAATGGAGTTCCTCTCCTCGCGAAAGGTAACTCACAAAGACACAACGATAGATTATAGTCAAAGTCAAAGTAACTTTGTCATCTCAGCTATATACATATATGTATGCAATGCGATGAATCAGTGTTCTAAAAGGCACATAGAATACACATATATAAATAAACTATAAATATAAATTCTAAACTAGAAGCAAAATTGTGCAGTTTAGTACACATAGAATTTTTGTGCCCTAAATAAAAGATCATTTTCTTAGATTCAAATGTGTAAGTCATTTCCACCATTTCCAAATGTATTACATCAGCATAGTTCTTGCTAAAAATAAGTCAACTGAACGATAAAGAATATATTTTATTCATGTACACATTGGAATCAAGTGAATGCATCCTCTCTGTGTGTATCACTTAAACTGCTGTGTCCATGCCAGTGTATCCACCGGGATTTGGCGGCCAGGAACATTCTCCTTTCTGAGAATAACATTGTGAAGATCTGCGACTTCGGTCTTGCCAGAGACGTGTACAAAGACCCAGACTATGTCCGCAAAGGAGATGTGAGCACATGCACACACACTTTCTCTCACCAACCCTTATAACATATAACTCATTTTTTTTCTAGTATATAAATCAGGCCCATGCACAGACAGCCCCCCTCGAGCCCGTGCCATTTTGCCTTCAGACTTTACAAGGGCCCCCCTTGGTGGGCATCTATAATACATGTTTATATTATCACTCCTCAAGGCACATTTCAACAAAAAACTCTACGTTTACATGATTACACTGTCTCTCTTGATAAGAGATCTGATGTAGTTCTGATGTAAATGATTTGATCTGATCAAGATTGACTCTCTCTCTCTCTCTCTCAGGCTCGTCTTCCTCTGAAGTGGATGGCTCCAGAGACCATTTTTGACCGTGTCTATACCACTCAGAGTGATGTGTGGTCTTTTGGAGTACTGCTCTGGGAGATATTCTCCCTGGGTGAGAATATACAAGGAATAAAAAGCGCTTTTTGATAACAGTCATAGTGCAACAGGAAAATCTATATAGCTGAAATGTCAGGCCCGACTGATATGAACATTTTGTGTCTGATTCAAATTTTACAGGGCTAAGAATTCAGATATCAGCCAATATATATATATATGTGTGTGTATATATTTACTTTGGTAGTTTTAGTTAAACAGTGCTTTACTTACAGATAGGATCAATTCTTAATTGTCACATGTTGAACTAAAATAAAAGCAGAAGCTCAGTGTAAAATTACAAATGTAGAACTGGAGGGGGGGAGGTAGACGTAGTTCTGTGTGGTTTTTAGTTTATGTACAAATGACTTCTTATTTCTCATTCATTCTCCTCTTAAAAGTTTTTGTGTTATATCTTATTCTTATGCTACAATATGCTCAAATTGACCAGCCCAGTCTGTATTGTTGTCATACTTAGCACATAAATAGAGTATGACTCATATTCAGGGTGTGGCCCAGCTCGTTTTGCTCTATTACTTGAAGGTTGAGAGTTTGAATCCTGGCGGGCGATGCTGCAACCAAAATAACTTTCACCATATATCATGGATAAAACTGGGTTGTTGCTATTGGTGAATATTTTATGCCCCCTGATGTATCTGTTGGGCCCTGGTGAAATATAATCTCCATGTTTGCAGCACTGAATTTGTAACAGCTTGGGTTTAATTTATAAAGCGTCTTTCAAATGGTTAATTCATTTTTACGTATGATGTATGAAAAGGAGTAATAGTCTTCCGCTTGTATCTGTTCTTGAATGCAGGTGCATCTCCGTATCCTGGAGTTAACATTGATGAATCATTCTGCAGGAGGCTGAAGGAGGGTACCAGGATGAGAGCACCCGACTATGCTACCCCTGAGATGTAACTATACCTTTCTGCAGTTAGTGAACTTGTCTATATAGCCTATTCAGCATACTAAGTACGTCTAATGCTGTATAGGCTATAAGGTAAAATACAGGATGTTATTCCTGCTAGTAAGTAACTTGGTTCCATTAAAGTTCAGTTGGATTTGGTGATACAGATACATAAGTAATATGAAAGCAGAAATAAGTTCCTTGAACACAGTGTTACTTCATTAAAATAGATTTCATTCTCTAATGTTATCTTAGTATTATTTACTATAACCTATAGGTACACTTTTTACAGTTTATATGGCACGTACTAAAAAGCTCCTTGCTATTTAATCATAGTATTGTTTGCGATGCCAATTTTTTTTTATGTAGTTAAAAGTGGCTTCATGTTATGCATACTCAGTATAATTTCTATGTTATTTCAGCTATCAGACCATGCTGGACTGCTGGCTAGATCAGCCCAAAGACAGACCCACTTTCACAGAGCTTGTGGAGCATCTGGGCAATCTGCTACAGGCCAGCGCTCGGCAGGTCAGATATGGAATTTGGTGTGTGTGTGTGTGTGTGTGTGTGTGTGTGTGTGTGTGTGTGTGTGTGTGAAAGAGAGGGACAGAGAGTGAGAAAGAGAAAAATAAAGGATTTGACTTGCATAGAAGTCCTCCTCCAAGTTTATCCCTGTTGCACTGACTCTTCACTTACAACCAGTGTTTATGTTTATGGACCCATCATGTATGAATACTGAGTCTGTGTGAGAGTTTGAATTTGTATAGGCCCTGTTCTCAGTGTGTTTTCTTTCCATGCTGTAGGATGGGAAGGACTATATCCCACTGACGATGGGGGAGGTGGAATCAGGAATCACCCACCTCAGATTGATGCCATATAACCGGGCACCCAGAGCCGACAGTATAGGGAACCAGCTCAACTACGATAATGCTCCACCAATGGGGTTCGTACACACACACACACAGACACACACCCATGCTCATTCACCCACCCATGCACACATTCCATACGTATTTTTTATCACATAATCAACATAACAATTTGAGTGAAAAAGCTAAATCTGGAAAAAAATATTATATGTATTTTATTAGTGTTTTTAGAATGTATTAGTTATGGTGTGTCCCCAGTTTGCTGTAATGACAGCTTGCACTTGAGCTGGCATGGGCTCCACAAAATGGATCGGACAATATTCCAAAGAGCATCTTGTGCTGTTATTAAATGCTTGGCTTCAAGTGCTCTTATATATGTTAGTTGAGGTTTAGGTCAAGTAATGTGCAGTGTGAAGTAAAATCCATGACAGTCAGCACTCCTTGATGTCCTTTGGTGCTCAAATACTTGTTGCAAAACTTTGAGGAGTGTTTTGGATCATTATCCTGCTGCAGTCTGAATCCTTCCCCACAAAGATTCAAACCAGAGGGTACAGCATGTCTCTGATGAATGAAGTGGTACTTCTCCTTTGTCAGGGTGTAGTTCTTTTGGATTCATCAGTGAATAGCATTAAATATCACCAATCAGCTGCTGTGGAATGTTTGTATGTCTTGCCATGCCGAGGATTTGCCTTGTTTACTTTCCTTATAAGTGGTTTAGAGACTGTTGTTTAGACCAGGACTGCACAGCCTTCTTTTGACTATAGTTTTGCTGATGGGAGAACATTCTGTGTCTGTGCAGGTGTTGCTGTTCTGTCTCTCAGTGAACAAAGTTTTATGTAGTGGTCTTCCAATGGTGTGGTCACTTGTGGTCTGCCTGATCATGGTTTGGATACAAATGATCCAGTTTTGTACAAATGAATTGACATTTTATG
>JBBPCZ010000163.1:11881378-11896050 GCA_037974445.1 Brycinus macrolepidotus
CACAGAGCCCTGACCTCAACCCCATCCAACACCTTTGGGATGAACTGGAACGGAGACTGCGAGCCAGGCCTTCTCGTTCAACATCTGTGCCTGACCTCATAAATGCTCTACAGAATGAATGGGCTCAAATTCCAGACAGAAAAACTCCAAAATCTTGTGGAAAGCCTTTCAAGAAGAGTGAAAGCTGTTCCAGCTGCAAAGAGGGGACCAACTCCATATTAAAGTCTATGTATTTTAATGCAATGTCATTAAAGTCGCTGTTGGTGTAATGGTCAGACGTCCCAATACTTTTGTCCATATAGTGTAGATTCTGTATATGCTTCAGTGTGCTAGTACATTCTTTCACAAAAACTGTTGTGAGGTTGGACAAGTTTTACAGAACACTATCAACAATCCCATTTAACATAAAGAAAAATTGTGGCACACTGTGTTTAGAGTAGCTGCATAACATTTAGATTTTTACAAAAAGATAAATTAATTATTGTGCTTATTAGATTAAATGAGATGCCATTCTGCGAATCTTGTCTAACCTTACAACAGTTGCAACAAATTAACACGTTTGTGGGAGGAGCATGGAGAGGTCCATTAATTGTCTCTTGAGGGATCGATATCAATGCAATGGCTAATGCAGTTCATTCTAAGGCACAGCTGTGGTCAGGGAATTACCGCACTTAGGTCAGAGCACTGTAATCAGTGCCAGCACTGTGCTGTTTTGAGTTGGACGGGATGTGAAGTCTCCTTGAAGTGATAAAGTTGGCTGCAGTCCCCATTCATAAATATGATGTCATTAAGTTGAGTGTGTGCGTGTGTGTGTGTATGAATAGTCGGGTGTTTATGAAATCTCAGGATGTTTTTTGTTCCCTCCAATCACTCATTGTGGCTTCACAGTAATTTTTTTCTGTCTAGAGTTGAGAAGAGTAACTTTCAGAATGAAGTCCCAAAGAATGTGTATGTCTGTGCGTGTCGACCTGTATGTGTGTGTGTGTCAATTCAGGGGAACTTAACTTAGTCAACAAAGGTCAAATGCCTGTGGGCATTTGCACAAACCCTCCACATTTCCACCTAATTAAGCTTCCTCCTTTGTTCCAGAGAGCTGATTTGTGATCAGCTGGTTTAAATGGAGTCTGTTTCACAAATTTTCATACAAAAATGTCTTGGTTTTGTAGAGCAGCCACAGAAAATAATTCTAACCTACAGTATCAGGACCGATAACATGTTTAAAACAAAGTGCTTTGTTTTTAACCTCAAACCTCATATCACCAGAAAGTAACCATAGAAGAGGAGAAAAGTGCACTTAACTTAGTATAAGACACATCTATTGCGCAAATATATTTACATTTTTCATTTTTTTTTAATTTAAATTTTCTTGTATTTCATATTTTTACCCCCGAGGTCCACTTTTGACATCAAGTTATATTTTTGTTGCTGTGCCTTTAAGACTGATATATGTAAATGACATCTGTTCTGATTGGCTCTCCTGCTTTCTGCCTCATTTAAAAAGCAGTCTTAGCTGAAAAACTCCTGCTAACTTATACAACTTATACTTGTAGCCTGCTTTGACTGGGGGTGAATATTTCTTGGGGGCATCATTTAAACTGCAGTCATACAGTCACAGTCAGTTTTCTTTTCTTAACAATTTTCTTTCTCTTTTGTGTCCTTTAATCTCATAACATCAGTGAATCTGTCACATTTTCATCTCACAGCATCAGCTTTCTATTTTTTTTGGGGTGGTAAAACCTTGTCTAGTGAGTGTGACGTCTCTATCATTTATCATGGCGAAGATGTTGCGGATGTGGTATCATGCAGGGAATCAGAAAAACCTACCTAGCCAGCTTATGTGCTTCTACAGCTGCATGTTTGGGAAATATAATGAAACCGAAACAGTTCAAATCAAAAACAATGAAAAGATGGATTATCACAAAATCAAACTACATTCAACCGGCTTTCTCCTTGAGTGACAAGTGGCAAGTTAGCACCAACAGTTTGAGTGAGAAAGGCAACTGACTTCATTCTCAGTTTTATGCTGCCCTACAAGCCTGTCAGAAACTAGCGGGAAAACAGTTTAAGAATGGAATTTAACGACTGGTCACCAGACAGAATTCAGTTGTCTGAAGGCATGTGTAAAGGAGGTCTTGTGGGGTTGGTTATGGCAGAATCTAGAGGGGGGTGGTCCCTGGGGGCGTAGCCCAACCCAGCACCTCCCTATATTTGGCTTAACTTATAACAGTGTGAATGAGTAGGGCTAAACTACTGAGACAGAGACTGAGACCTTAGCAGTGTTTACATTCAAGGAATGTTTTGCTTGAAATAATATGGGTCCATATATATTTTATAAATATATAGGGCAACTAGTGCAACTTAAGACCTCATGCATCACACCTGGGTCCACTCTTCTCAGTACAACTCGGCACAAAGCACACATTATCCTCTGTGTGTGTGTGTGTGTGTGCACCCTGCTCTGAGTGCCAGAGGCCAGCGGTGAGGTCCAGCTGTAGCGGAAGCTGTAGTGCTCAGGTTATCAGCTCTACTAATGCGAATCTCAAGCGTCACTCTCTGCTCTCACACACAGCTGGACAAGAGAAAAACACCCACAGGCAGGAAACACAAACAAACCAAACACCAGACAATAGCCGCAGAGCGCGTATACACACACACACACACATACACACACACACACACACACACACACACAGAAAAACACACACACACTCACACACAGCCCTCAAGACCCCATTTACTACTAAAAACATGGTTCTGTGTGTTTTTACATGACCAGAATCTACTGATTTGATGAAAACCAACAGGATAAAACTAAAATGTCATAATAAAAAAAAAACTTTTTTTAAAAAAGCATTTCTTCTTGGTTACAGAGGTTAAAAAACAATTATTACATGTACTTAAATAATAAATACGTGGGCAGGTATATGACCTAATATCCTGACAAGGCATAAAAACTGTGTGTGTGTGTGTGTGTGTGTGTGTGTGTGTGCGCGTGCGTACGTACATGTGTTTGCGTGCATGTGTGAAAGTGTCTTATTTTCCAGGGTTCTAAAATCCCTGGTATTGCCCCATTTTGCACTGATACCACACTTCACCCTCATTAGCTGGTTTAGCATTATCAGCAACAAGGGAGTCTATTGTTCGTTTAGCAGAACATCTGATGAGAATCTGGGATTACTTATCATAGCATGTTCAAACAGGCAAATATGCTTTCTGATTAAATTATGTGCAGATGGTTTCTGAAATAGGCCCATTCTTTGTTCAAAATGTTATGTATACAGTTATAACTCCACTGAATAGGCTTAACACTACACAGATTAGAGCTGACTGACACACACAACTGTCAGTTACTCAGATGTAAGATGAGAAGCCTAATGCTTTAACAGAAGAAATGTTTTTCTGTATTTGTTTTTTTTTTTTTTTAACCGTTTCTGGCATGTGTGTGAGCGTGTGTGTGTGTGTGTGTGTGTGTGTGTGTGTGTGTGAGTGAGTGTGTGGGGCACACTTAAGTGTACCGTACTGTATATAGGGAGAACTTTCGAGTAGACAGTAGAGGAAGGAAGGTTGATTTCCTTGTCCTTGTGCAGATGTAGCCTAGAGGAACAGGATGTTGGTATGCTGTCTACAGGATGGAGCAGAGATATGATAATAGATCAGCTCGTACTTGATACACGTATGTCGTACCGTACGCCAGCAGGATGCGCAGCAGGATGTTTGTGCGGGTGCGTGAGTGTGTGTGTGATGGAGTGTATCGTACAATTTATATATATCGGTGTGAATGAACCTAAAAACCTCCATCGAGTTTGAAGATTTTATTGTCCCAGTGGTCCAGTTTGAAAAGCTGTGTTTGAAGGATGGGTGTGTTTGAGAGAGAAAAAGGAGAAAGAGAGAGAGAGAGAGAGAGAGAGAGAGAGAGAAAGAGAGAGAGAGAGAGAAAGAGGGCAAGTTCAATAAGTGAATTTGCTTCTGTAACCCATAATAATAATGGAAGTTGCAAAACAAATTTAACAATTACACTTTTAATGCATTACTGGAAAGCGGATGTTGGATGGGTGCTGCATTAAAGGAATACTCCAGCATTTTTCTGCCACATCTGCATCTGCCATGTCTGAAGCATATGATCGACAGCCATAGACAATTATTTCCTAAGTCAGGACAGAACAGAAAACCTACTGAAACATATTTATAATAGAAGCCAGATGACTCCTCACCCTCTCATAGATGTCTAGTATAAATATGCTTCGAGTCAGTGGGTTTTGTATTCTTTTACAAAAAAGTACAAGGAAATACATTCAAATTATCATCTGTGGCAACCAACCATGCACTACAGATGTGCCAGATAGCGATTAGGTTTCAAAATCCTGCAATTTCCGTTAACCCTTTCCTGCTTAAGCCGAATATTACATTTTTTTAAACACTAATAAATGCTGACACAGAAAACCCCCTAAAAATGTAACTAAAAATCACTTTTTTTTCTCACATTTTATACACATTTCTTTGCAATATAGTGTAAGCTACTCAGCAAAAAAATGGATGCGTCATTTATCATTCAAACGTTATAGGAAATTAAGTGATAAGTGTGATTTATTATTAGGCACCTTTACATTAAGAATGTTCATATAATTTACTTCACATTATTCATCCTCACTGTGTTCATCCCCTAATAAGCTATAGACTGTGCAGCTGTGCTTATATGACAAATAAACTGATTAGAAAATTAAAACAAACAACCATTCTTATTTTGATTGTTATTAACCCTTCAGCAGTGGAGGTTTTTTTTTTAACAGTTCTTCCCATTGTTGCAGAAGTTTTTTTTGGCCGGTGTGCTGGCGTTCCACACGAAAATTCCACAGTTCATTACTTTGTTTTGTTAATTGTTTGTTTATCCATTTTTTTAAATGAAGTTGTTCATGTTCTAAACTCATCTGTGAGATGACGTTAGCATCAACGGTGCTGTCACTTATTTGACTTTGACTCACGATTCGTTTGACAGGACGATCACGTTTGTTGTATAACAGCACAAGGACTCCTATATTGAAGTCTAGTCCCCTTACTTGCTTCAGTAAGGGGACTAGACTCAATTAGACTCACGTAAGACTAAAGTTAGATTGAGAACAATTGTGAAAACACCTTAAATTGCGGACACATCTTAGTGTTGAAAATAATGCAATTATAATATAACAGACAAATTATAAAACTGCCTTGCCTCATTTCATTTTTCATGTTTCTCCTTTGATAAGGTTAAAGTGAAAATATGATTATTTCTTCCCAGCCATCTTCTTTTTCATCCCAGACATTTTCTTTCATATCATGTGGGCTGCCTGGTGTGTGTGTTCATTCTTCACCTTCAGAAGAGGATGCAACAGGATGCACTATAACAAGAAGGCAAGCTGGCAGAGGCAGTGTGATGCTCTGGCCAGTGTTCTTCTGGGAAACGTTGTGTCCTGGCATTTATGTGGATGTTTGATTTTGCCATGTACTACCTACCTAAACATTGTAGTGTTGTGGGTGTTGTGGATGATCAGTTTAAGGTTGGAACCCACATTTTACTTTTTTAATGTAGCATTATGGCAACATGGCTAATTTTACTAACAAACACCAGAAGTCAATGGGCTCCCAAATTGTTTCTATTAAAAATCCTCAAAACTTCTCTCAACCTGGAGAAGCCACATGTGGCTCTTCATTAAGGTGGGGCTGGAGAGGGCTCCCTGTAGGATCAGTTTCCTCCAAATTTATGACAGTCGTTGCCACAGAAACTAGTTCTAAATCAGCACTAATAATCCTTTGGTGTTTAAGAAAATGAAGTAGTAGTGAAATAAAAAAGGCCCTATTCATAAAAGGCTGCCCACAGTGTCAAGCTACACAATGTTTTCTTAATTTGTTGCTCACAGTAAGTCATACTGTGTCTTAAACCACATTAACAACTCTGTGCCACTCTAATGAAGAGCTGGATGTGGTTTGACTGGGCTGAGAGAGGTTTTGGCGACGAGTTTTTGGAAACAGCGAAGGTGACCTCACCTCTAGTCTGTTCTAAACTAAAGAAGCAAAGTTTTGGACTCCAGATATGATCCACTACATTTGATAAGTAAATGACTGTTCTGACTGATAAGTGGGAAATTGTGTAAATTTGATTTTTTCACAAACTGTGCCCAAATCTTGGACTAAACTGTAGCGGCAACAGTGAATCACCATTAGAAAGACATGTTTAATTATGAATCCATTACGGAGCCATTATCATGATTCTGTTGGCCTAAACGACCTTAATGCTCCTTTAAGAAATGGCAACCTAACAAGCTTGATTGAGAAGATTCTTTGCCTGGGTGAAGCTGCTCCCAGAAAACACAGCCACATTTGTGTTTGTGAGTCTTCCAGATGCCCAGCAGAATTCCGGAAACCGTTCGTGACCTCTTGGAAATCCCATTTTAATAAGATGCCTTTCTCTTACCCACAGCCCCCTACCCAAACAAGCTTATTTATTGGAGGGGAAGGAAGGGTACATGCCCTTAGGTTAACACAAATAAAGATGCTGATCAGAAGGATATGAGAAAATGCCAAAGAGAGAAAGATTATTTGGGTCAGAGCTGCAGCAGGAAAAGAATGCAAAGGTTGCTTTCGCTGTGTTTTTTTTTTTTGCTTAAAACAGAGTCCTGGGAATAAAAAAAGACTGATACAAAGGGTGGCAACACTGAGGATATGGAAAGAGAATGAGAGAAAACGGGGTGAAAGTTACTAATTCAACCTGATTTTGTGAAAAACGTGTCAGGCCAATTTGTAAGTGTTCTTCAGATGTCGTGAGAAGAGCATAAACAACGCAAGGTCATGCGACCATTCTGTGTGTCTAACTTGGAATTGTAAGATGCTATTGACAGAAAGCAAATGCAAAACTCCGAGTGTTTATTCCTGAGAAATTGAGGAAGGGGGGGCTGCTTGGCAGCAGGAGAAGGGGCCAGCTATGCCTGATGAGAAATGTTGCTTATTCCTTTTCGAAACCTAGACACATAAGCTTCCTGTTCCTCCTACTGCTTTAATTGATGTGACACAGGTATGCAGACATGCATTTACACTGTCAAGAGAATTAATGATACAAGTCATGCTTGAGCAGAACACTGCAGCACACCTTAGCACAGTCCCTAGCCCTGGGGTAAAGGGAGAGAGAGAGAGAGAGACAGTCTGAACTGACAGACAGACAGTCAGTAAGTAGCCTGAGCCTCATGCTACATTCACATGCAAAACAGCTAAACTGAATAAATCATTGCACAAGAAAGACCACGTTATCAATTACATGATCCCTAAGAATTTATATGTGGATTTACACTTCTCTTCCTCACTCCAACTACTACATAATAAATATAAGCCTGGGGTTCAAATAGTTATTATTGAATTACGTAGGAACTCTGTCTAGCATTCTTTTCATGTGTTTGTTGGCTGCTAGAATTATATGAAACCAACAAACCCAGTTAATGCTGTCTTATCCAGCAGCTAAACTTCAAATGGCAAATGCATTAGTGCCACAGCTGTTAGTCATCTTTTTGAGGAGTTTTCAATTGTGGCCCTGGAGAACATCTGTCAAGTAAATATTACTTCCCCTATTGGCATTTTTTGGCCAATATAAGCATTTACATCTCATTTTCAACATGATTTCTCTAGTTTTTGTAAGTTGCAAATATTTGTTTTGTAGTGAGTGTCTGAGAAATGAGACCCAGGAAGAGTCATGGATGGCTTCAGCAGCCCTATCTTTCCATACATCACCATTCACAGGCACCCGAACGGATTCAGATTTTCCTGCAATAATTCCAGAGAAGTCATGATAGGACGAGGGTAGATTGTGGCTGCAAGCCAACAGCCATCTGCCTTGCATGAAGGTTGCAGCGGTGAGAGAGTGGCAGGATTTAATGACCCCAGTGTTTACACTCTCTTGTCACATAAGACAGACTATGTGCTGTCAAGGTATGGAGAGCTCACTGTCTTGCAAATAATAATGTGCAATTCTCAGAGTTCCCTTGGCTCACAGTTATACTGTTATTACACTAGTTAATCAGGTTGTTTAGAATATTGGGTCTTCCGTGTGTAATCCAACCATAAGGGCTTCTGGGGTCACTGCTTTGAGTTTGTAACTGCTTGGGCTTTAGTGCTTGTGTCACATTTTCTGAAATCAGAGTTGCCAGTCGTTAGTAGAGCTTGCATACAGTCTTAGAAATAAAGGTGTCATCGAAAAAGGTTCTTTGGAGTGATGCCATGGAGTACCAAGCTTGGAGTACCAAGTTTGATTCTCAATTATGGTCCTGGTGAGCTGCAAACCTTCATATTTTAGAACTGCTCTAACACCCAAAACGGCCTTGTTAATTCACTTACCAGCTAAATCAGGTGTTCTGCAGGCCAGGAAACCTCCAGGACCAGGGCTGAGAACCACTGCCCTAAAGAACCTTTCAGTGGATGGATGTTTAAAGAATCAGTTTGCAAATGAGACATGTTAGTGTGAAGAATCTTTAAAAAAAAAAAAAGAGTTAAGAATCATATGTCTCAGCCAAGAACAATACACTGCAAAAATAATAATGAGAAGTGAAATAATTAGAAAGTCTAAATATTAAACGTGTCTCATTTTGAGTTATTTACAAGAACATTACGCGATTATTATTTTTGCTTAATAGACATTTTGGTTGATAAAATAACAAATAAAGGGGCATTTGGCAGAAGCCCTTATCCAGAGCAACTTACAATCATCAGTTACAGGGACAGTCCCCCCGGAGCAACTGAGGGATAAGTGTCTTGCTCAAGGACACAATGGTAGAAAGGGGGGGGGGGGGAGTTGAACCTGCAACTTTAGGGTCATCGGGTTCATAGGCGAGTGTTTTACCCGCTAGGCCACCACCACCCCTCGGCTTCTATTAAGTCAGTCTTTTAAGTCATTTTATCTAGTGAAAGGGTGCTAATACACTGGCAGATAAATTTGCTTCTTACAAGCATTATTCCTCTAAATAAGGAATAGTAAAATAACACAATTTCTGTTGATATAAAATAAAAATAATTATCAAATAAATTGAATCATCTTATAATATTCTATAAGCAATCTTGTAATCAAAAATATTCGACTAAATGTCGGTGTTTTCATTTACCTGGATATTTATTTTTGGCAGTGTGGGAATTCCATGCTTCAATTTGGCTGCTGAAATATAATTCACCAGAGCCTGCCCAGCTGATATCAGTCAACATGCGCTAGGGTTTTTACACACATCACTGTCAGTGGCAGATTGAGAGGATTCTACTACTCAAAAATATACAGCCAAAAGTACCTCTGTGATCAGAACCTGATGGTTGGTAAAGGGCTACAGGATGACTAACACAAACTATGCAACTGTATGTCAGAAAGATGGACATTCAAGGCAAATAAAGTGGCCAGTGAATGTTTCGTTACACTATTTACGAGCACTTTGAATCCACATAAATAACCCACTTAATTGATGCAGCGCATGGTGTGACATGCCTGAAGTGTGAGGAGCTCTGGGGTATGTTTTCTCCACATACCTGTGATAAGTCAGAGACTGACACCTCTCCCACTCCTTTTACTCAGTGATTGATGGTGTGATGGCAGGATAAACAGGTGAGGATGTAATGTATAAGAGGAACGACATAATGGCACGCTATCAAATCAATGTGCTACAACAGGTTCTTTGAGCAATGCCAGAATTTGGGTTCCCCAAAGATACATTTTTTTGTAAAAACGTTTTTTGTAAACACCATTTGCAAGTGTGCAGAAACTGTTACGGTTTAAGGAACATTAATGCCCTAATGTAAAAGTTCTTGTTCAACCTTTGCGCTGAGTTACGTATAATTTAAAAGAAGTGTCTTCACACTCACACAGTGTACTTCATTTACACTTGCATTTATAGTATTTGGCAGATGCTCTTATCCAGAGCGACATGCATGGGTGCTTTGTAGTCCACAAAGAAAACATGTCCCTTACACTCGTGAACCTAGACTTTATCGACCAGAGCTTAGGTTAGTACTCCAGGAAGGCCCTATCAGATTACACAGAGAGGACACAGAAGACAGAGAAAGTTTGAATTAGTTAAATTAGTTTATGACATGACTATGTAGTAAAGAGGTGGGTCTGTAGTCACCATTTGAAAACAGCGAGAGACTTCCAAATATGGTTCTCTATCGACCAATCCACTGAAAGCTTTTTAAAGGAATCAAGAGTGGTTCTTCAATTGCATCATGCAAGTAATCCTTTTTGGTAAGTAATATTCCCCATCTGCATTAACCTTATAGTAATTCATTAGATTGTTAACTGTCATAGGTTTGCAGTATACCTTACAAACACTTTCTCTATGGTATATACAATTGCTCAGGGTAATTCATAACTCCTACCGTCTGAGAGTACTACATTGGAATTTTTCCGAGATTATCTCTGTCCTCGCTAAGCGGCAGCTTGCATTGCAGCTATTTGCATTGGACTGTGCGGTAGACAGTGCAAACACACTTCACTTTACTGCAGTCATAACTATATCAGTATGTAAATCTACCCACACACGGTTATAGCAGCTCGCTAATGACAGACCCATACTCATGCAAGTCTGCACACTCTTTCGTATTACATTTTTGTGGGCTTTCCAGTAGACCCACACAAACACACGTATAAACAAAAGACGTTCACAGTTCTGTACAATCTTTTGGAAGAACTTTGCCAGAAAAAAGCTGCATTTAATTCTAAACGGGATTACTAAAAGACGAAAATCATCAGAATGCTCATGTCTTTCTACCTTTGTGAGGACAAATGGTCCGTCAACACAGAGTACACACACTGGCATGCAAACATAAACACACTAGCTTCCTTGTAAATTTAGCGAGAATATTATTCCAGACGGCAAACAGTGCCGTCTGGTATAAACAGTGTTGATTAGTTGTTAGTCAAAACTACTCAGTCATCATAGATCTCTGATGATGAATTGACATTTATCTTGCAAGCTGAATTGGTCACTGATTAAACATTGATTCAATGTTCAACCAAAAAAATAAATAAATAAATAAACCAAATTCACATACACTAACTTTGATTGAACAACCCTGATGGTTGAATTGATGTAATGTCAGTACTGATGTTGATTTAATATTGAAACATGTTTATAAATATTCAGTGTTGATTTAATGTTGAAACCATAGTAAACTCAGTCCAGTATTTGCAAAATTTAACTGCCAAAAGCTCACATTTTTAGGCCTTTAGCAGCCAGTCTAATGCAGAGCACCTTACACTCTAAAAAGAGATGTTAAAAGTGAATTTAGAAGGTGTTGAATTTCAATACATTTTAGTATGGGGATTCTGAAGCAACACATGTTGAAGTGAACATGCCATTCCTCCAAAACTTCACTAGATGCCACTTTCTCTCTTAAGGGGAAATACTCTCTACTTCACAACTAACTGAAATAATTTTGTTTCAGTATATCGTATTTTCTCAGGGGTAAGCGCTTTAATGTGTATTTTTGAATAATATTACATGTTTGTATAATAAAATTGGCATGAAATGTGTTAAAGGACTCCGGACCCAGTAGAAGTGTAGAAGAAATGGCACCTTAGGTAAAGGCAGCACTTGGAGACTTACCCGAAGACTTTTATTCCAGCGCTGTCTGGCTGGGGATTGAGCCGAAATCTTCTGTATGCAGGGAGATTGGCTATGTGTTGACTTGTGATCACAAAAGCCTCTTACGTCTTACAGCCACATAACAGAGGTGTAGAGGATGGCGCAGCAGGGAACGCAATCACCCTGCATACAGCAGATTGGAAGTGTGATCCAAATGCTGCACTTGCCTACCTCGGCAAGTTGCTCTGGATTAGAGTGTCTGCTGAAAACTTAAGGTATGATATATGAACGTGATGTATTCTGAAAACAGGGCTGTCACCGTTGCTAAATATTAGTAATTGGATCATCTATAGATTATTTTGACAGTTAATCGAGTCATCACTGCCAAGCAAAAAATCTGACACACACACACACACAATTTGTAACAGAAAACATTTCATGAATTAATGAGATTCTTCTGTTTTCTCATCCATCCTTTTTCAGTGATGCCCACACAAATCTTCAGTGCTCTAAGTGCTAATAGCGCCCTGGTTAAAAATGTTTAGACTGCTCTGCATGGTTCTATTGACCTGCCGACACCTTGTGTATCATTCAGATTTGATCACTTGATCACTAAGAATCAGAAACAAACATTTCAATTGATTACTTGATTTAATAGTTACAACTGAGTAATTGAGATAGCCCTATTTATAAATATTGAACTGAATTAAATGTGCTTTTACTATTATAAATTATCACATTATTTATTTATTATTAAATATGCGTTCCATGTTAAAACGAACAGAGTACGTTCACAGGATAAACAAGTGTTGTTAAATGGACCGATGCTCAGCATAGTTGAATCAATGACCAATGCAGATCAAGATCAATGCAAAATCGGCACCAGATTTTTATTGTGATTCAGTGTTTTTGTCCAACATCAAACCAACTTTGTTTCAGCAAAAGTGTTCTATCTGGGTATGACTACTACAATTACTGTCAAATCTATGCATCAGTGCAAAAATGTTGTGTTCAAAAAAGCTCGCTGGTATTGTCTTTCTCTTACATGCGCATATGCATAGTAAAGCTAGGCCTAACCTCTAAATGCTCCATTTTTAACTCTCATAAACACCACTCATCACTTTGTGATTCATTCCTCTCTCCACTCCACACCTTAATGACCTTCTTTCACAATTCACTGTCCCCTCATGTATGAATTATTCACCATTCAAAACAAAAGCATGAATGGTCTCTGTAAGGTCAGAATCGGAGTAATGGATGTGAGTTTGGCCTTGGAAAATTCCGGGCGCGAGACTATCAGCTGTCTCCCTATTAAAGATGCAACAGCATGAGTGAGGGGTCACAAAGGGCAACGTTTTGAGTTTCATTTTTTGTTGCCACTGTCCGTTTCCTCCACTGGGGTGTCCAGTGTTTGACCAGTGCCTGTTGAAACTTGCATGTGACGACTACATGGCTGTACTGCTCTAATATTCTGTACCTCTTTCAGCTATAGAGACGTGTTCTAATTACATTTACAGCCCTTCTGCAGCGACAGCGCTTATGGAGTTGTTTTTTTTTCTGTTTTGGCAGTCTATTCCTGGTCATGCGTATGAAGTATTCAGGAGATGATGGAAACTTACTCCAACCCGTCATCTTTAACTGTGTTGACTTTGCAAATGTGGCATGCATATATTTACAAGTCTCTTCAGGCTTATATTAAAACCCTCTCCCGTCTGAGCGGAACGTTCCATTATTTTACGATAACGTGCACTGACACAGAGTAAAACCTTGTATGACCATGATACATAGCAAATACAACATATGCGCATTATTATAACCGGAATAATCCATTCTTTAAAATAATGTAAACATTAGTGTAGTCGTTTAAGTCCAGTATTAACTAGTCTTTAAAAAAAAACCTAAAAACGTAAGTATGATTTTATTGTTGAAATCTCTTGAACTTCAGTGCAATATTGAGCAAAACAGAGTGTATGAAATATTCATAATTTTGTAAGCTACTTTACAAAAAAATATCAAAGTGGAAGCATCAACTATCACTCAAATTTTATAGGAAAGTTAGTGGAGTGTGATTTATTATGTATTTTAGAATGTTTATGTATTTTCCATATCACATTTCTCATCCTCAAGGTGCTAATAAACTACAGACTCAAAACTGTGCTTAGATCAATTAGATAGATAATTAAAACAGTTGATGAGTTTATAGTTTTAAATCTATTGTATTATCACAACAATTATTTTGGCCGGACCAAAATAATTGCTGGAGGGTTATTTTTAACCTAATTTCACCCCCATTTGACCCTTATGAGTAATCTTGGCATATTTAGGATGTATAATACACCCCTGGAACCCCAGGCTTATTTTATTTTTTTTTTACATTATTCAGACTTACCATAAGGAACTGCTACAAACTGAAAAGAAAAAAAGACACCATTAAAGAAGATGATTGTCATTTGCACAGGTGGTGTAACAAAGTGATTGCTGCATTCAGACAGTTTGTCCCATCTGGGCCTGCATACCTCTACAGATGGCGAGTGGGATGACCCATGCTAGGAGAGGCAGAACTGGGCCTGAGCACTACCAACCATGAAGAGATAGAGAAGCCAAAATGTCAAAGTCAAGGCCCATGCATGAATAACCAACTAGGGCTCCAAATGTGTTTCATATCCTCAGGGCAAAAACTGGCTTCTTATATCAAATGTGGAATCAGCTCAGTGACATGCTTCAACATGGAATGAACACTGATGTGTGGAATTGTACTCAAAATTTGCAGAAAGTTATTATGGCCATTTACTTTTATATTCAGATTTGTATGTTAAACAGCATTTGGTGGTTGGCAAATTTCTAATAAGATAAGATAAGATAAGATAAGATAATCCTTTATTAGTCCCACAAGTGGGAAATTGCTTTGTCACGGTAGAAAGTGGACAGAACAAAGAGCAGCAAAGATTAAAAAACAATAGAAGAAAATAAAACACTAAACCAACAGTGCAGTAAAAAATGTACACTATACAATCTAGACATATAAATATAAAATATGGACATCTGTATTGTAAAATATATACATATATGTATATGTAAACTATTTGTGGACTTAGG
>JBBPCZ010000163.1:11896923-11911125 GCA_037974445.1 Brycinus macrolepidotus
GGAAGCAGTTGGTGGAGTTGTGAGAGAAGTCTGCAGTGTAGATGGTGAAGAGGAACGGTGCCAGAACCGTTCCCTGCGGGGCCCCCGTACTGCAGATGACCCTGTCCGACACACGGCCCTGAGTTCTCACATACTGTGGTCGGTTAGTGAGGTAGTCCAGGATACATGAGGCGAGGTGATAGGCATAAAGTCTAAAATAGTTTTGTATTAGTTTGTATTTTGCAATGCAAAAAGAGCCTGTGAGGTCAGATCTCAACTGGTTTCATTTACTCAGATGCATCTACACTACCCCAAAGAATGTAGATACCCCTTCTAATTAGTTAAATCAGGGTAAACCCATTGCTGACAACTGTGTGCGCACCTCATAATCTCTGTATAATCTCTGTTGCAGCTGCACATAACGGAAATATATTTACATATATCTCACCATATTGAAAAATATGTGATGTCTCAGCAATTAAATTCCAAATATATGAAGATAGTCAATGTCCAAAAGTACTCAGACACCCCTACTACTTTAGGGTGCATGTATTGTTGATACACATGTTTAGTTTTGCACACACAGTTTGTATAATATCCAAAGAAAAACATTGTTCATATAATGGGACATTCTGAAGCAGCCATACAAGAGTCTAAGGTCACCATGTCCAATGCCAAGTCTCAGTTAGAGGAGTATAAAGCCCCCCAGCATAGACCGGTGGAATAGTGGAACTGCATTTCCTGGGGTGATTCAATACCTTTGGGTACTGAGCTTGATTCAATACCTTTGGGATTCAATGTAATTAGCTACAAAGATTATTCAACAGATAACTATACTATGGTTCCCTAGTCAATTTCAAAGAGTGGTCCTACTCCCTTATCAAGGTAACTAAACAGAGTAGAACTCTACATGGAGTTAAATGTATAGGCATGCCCCCTTACCTGTTTGAAATCTTTAGCGGTACAAATAATAAGCACAAACCTAAAACAAGAGACACCAGCTCCAACCCAAATAAAGATAAGTGCTGACTGTGGCAAGAGACCATCTCTTTTAAACATAATAAGAGAATGTGCTGGTAAAATACCTCAACTGAAGCAAATCTAAACACAAAAACCCATAAACATAACAAAAACACTGTAGGGCCAACAAGGATTAGGCTCCCTCCTCCAGTTACACCAGCAAGGGTGCAATTAAGGCCAATAGTATGGACAAAAAGGGAAACTAACTGTAAAAAAAACTGTTACAGAACTTTTTTAAGATTCAAGACCCTTTGTTTGTCACGTAAATAGTTATACAGGTACAACATGTAGTGAAATGTGCTCCTGAGTTGACCCGTAAGACTTTGAAACCAAGGTAATAAAATAAACATAATAAAATATTCCAACTAAACAAATATCACAAACAGTACAAACTTGTTCTCATAAATTGTATTAGATTAGCTTTGGCCTAGCACGGGGGAGTGTGACAGTTTTCTTTAACACAAAGTTCATTCTTTTACCAGACATTTATTTGAATGTAAGCTTGATCATGACGTGATGTAGAAACGCGTGTGTGTGTGTGCGTGTTTGAAATTTATGTGGCCTGTGTTTCGATCAGAAATGGTGTTCATGTTGACCTCAACATCTACACCATGGATCTGAAGCTTCTGTTTTACTGCATAAGGGAAACATTTGAATCAGTTTCAGATATGTGTTTTTGAGGAAGTGTGGAAGAGTCCCAGTGAGAATGCTGCTGCCGCTGAAGATCAGAGGCTGATGAGGAGTTGAACTTCAGTATGTAAAGTAAAAATTCTGTCAGAGTGCAAAAACATTCTAGGGCATTCTTTGCAAGTCAAAGCTGTTCACCAGATCCAGTAGTGTTGCAGCACACTGAACAAACGTGTTTCAGTGTGTGTGTGTGTGTGTGTGTGTGTTTATGTGTGCTCATGTGTGTGCATGTGGACATGTGCACTTGTGTTTGTTCTTGCAAAACTCTCGTGGCAGTGCCAGAGGAAGTGCAGTGTGTCTTAGATAAACGAAGCACTTGTTTCCCCACTCCTCCTCCCTCTCATCCTTCTATCCTCTATACCTCTCCTCTGTGGTTTTACACACATCTTACCATTGCCCAGAGAAAGACAGAAAGAGAAAAAGCAGTGTGTGTGTGTGTGTGTGTGTGTGTATGTGTGTGTGTGTAGGTGTGCTGCCAGTCTAGTTTGACCTTGTGGTGCCCTAGTGACCCCGCTCCTCTCAACCATCCACACACACCACAAGCACACACACTAACACAAAGGAACCCTGGACACACACTCTCATACTTCCTCAGCAGCTGGGAGAAAGCAGGAAGTGGTAGTAACCTTAGCGGGCCTTAACCTGTACGTTACCCACATAAACACACAACATGCAGAGGCACAAATACCCATACTTTCTCTCACTTTCTTTCCCCACACAAAACCACCCACTCTGGCTGACACTAGCAGCACACAAACCCCCCCAACCCCCAACCCCCACCCCAAACCTACACCCTAAGTTCCCAGCACTGTTAAAAGTTCTCAAAAAACAGCCCATGGCACTTTAGGACAACAGTGGCCTCTAATAACTCAGCATCACATGGTGACCACCCCCCTCATCTCAGGCTGGATCTGTTGTGCTGCAGATACTACCCAGAGTGGCCTGCAAACAGGCACCCATACTGGAGTACAACGACCACATACAGTTCAGTGCAAAGCATCATAAATGTCCCTATGACCCCACCATAAATATTATGCTATATCTGTATCTCAACAGTTTGCCTTGCAGCAGATATTCCTGTGAGCGGCTGTTTTCTCACGCCAGTTAGCTGCTAATAGTTACACAGTGAAGGACAAAACAGCGTAGACTGTAGTCTTAATTAAAAAGTCATAATTCACACTTTTGCTCTTGTGAGCCACAGCTCTGCAGACTTCAGAAGTCTGCTTCATTAAACACACCTGATTCAACTTATTAGGTAATTAGCAAGACCTTTATTTGGAGTGTAAGACAAGGGAATGATGAAACATGTTCAAGATTGTACAGTTTATTCAACATGGTTTTACATTGCCTTGTTACAAAAGTCCTAAAAGCTGGGTGACACTGACTTAAATGGTGTGAGAAACTGACATTGTTTCCACTGGTCCTGCTGTGTTTAGCACAGTCTGGTGATGTCCCTGGTCAGACACACCTGGTTTACCTCATCTATTAATTTCCAGGCATGGTGGGTATGTTTGAGTAGGGGAACTGTCAACTGTGTTGGACTCTGGAGTTGGAAAAATAAATGCATCCATTGTTGAAAAAATCAGGGATGCATATCATTCTGTACTTTCATAAACATAGTTTCACACGCTATGTTTTGAATGGTAAATTATGTATGAGTGAATAAAACCAAACCAGATTCACAAGAAATCATTGTCAGTGTCAGTATTTTTCTGGTTACAGAGACTCAGATGCACTCATTTTATTTCTTTTCTTTAGTGTCTTCCAAAAGCTGCTCTGAAGGTACAGGTCTGAATGGGATATCGGTGGGTCAGCCCTGTGAGAGTGTTTTTCAGACTTAAGGTGGCAACTTTGTCCATGATGAACAGTTAGTTGGACTGTTAGTTAGGCACTGTTGTACAAATATGCTGTGTTTGGAAAGCTTCACTCATTAAACATAGTAGTGTTTCCCAAATCGGCCCTGCACATTTTAGTGTTTTCGGTGCTCCCAACACACCTGATCCAACTAATCAGCTTGTTACTAAGTTGCAGTTTGTGCACTGAAGCAGGTAAAGCACTTAAATGGGGAAGTGTGCCTTCAGGGCGGTGGTTCAGAAACACTTTTGTATAGTTAATTAACTGGAGATAACAGTGAAATAGTGATTTTTCATTGAGAATTTCACCAGCACTAGACAGAGCACTATTTCTGTAGCAAGGAGTGATATAGAATACAGCTATGGACTAAGAGAGGATGTGAAAGAAATCAAATATGAGAGTGTACAAAATTGCATGTTCCTTGCACAAAACCACGCAAAAAATGTTCATTCTCAAAATTCTCAAAATTTTCAAAACAAACCTGAGCCTGACTTGACCCCAAAGTGGTATGTACCAAATTATCCCAAACTTTCCCCAGAGGCTAGAGATTCTTGTTGGGCCCTGCTGGGGTCAGACTGGATAGAAGACTTCTAGTACACAAGTAGAATCCTGGAAATGGTCAACAAGAGAACAACTGTAAGAACTCCACAGAAATGAGATTTAAGTTGAAAGTGGAAAGACTCGGTCATTGAGCAGGTGGGGTCAGGTTGATAAGCACAGAAAAAGCCTTTTTACAGTGCACATTTTAATAATATATATAGTTTGTGAAAAACGGCACTTCATTTTGTGTCAGGTCTGGTAATTAGTGTGGATTCTTGCGCCGCTAAATTTGGCTGCTTGGTGTTACAACAACTAAACGAGTGTACTGTACCTGAGTCAGCATTGTAGATTCTCAGGTATTTTATGGTTATTATCACTGCTAGAGTCTAAATCGGAACACGAACAGTGTTGGCAAAAATACCTTCTAGTCTTGCAAGCCGGACTTCAGCCTGCTGTTTAACTAAGCCAAGAAATCCCACCTTTGAGAGGAAGGAGCCATTTGACTGACATGCCAAATAACCAACTGCAGACCATTGTTTTGTGAGACATGTAGGGGCAGATGATTTTCAAGATGGGGCTGCAACAAAAACACCATCTCTGGAAACAAATTAGTATGCATGTCAGTTACTATACAATGATATATTGCTTTAGAAATAATGTGAATTCTGTGATTTTTTTTTCAGTCTTGTGACTGTCTCAACCGATATATAGACTATATCTGTATTAGACTACGTCTAAATCTCTGAAAGGCCACATGGTGCACAAAGCAAGTAACTGTTTTTTCAGTTGGACTGATAAAACTAGCAACATGGATGTGCGTGCACACGGATGCACGGGTTACCAACTGGATGGGAACTGACAGAATCCCAGTAGTTGTGGCCAGCTTCGCTTACTATAGCTATCAGATGCTGTGACTACATGTGGACAGAGCCTCTGAGCTTGAGATTTCTGACATCTTATCTCTAAACATAGACCTCCTGGGAACACATCACTTGTAAATAAAAGGAGTAGCCCAACCTCACATGCTAACAACCAGCAGAGGCTTGTAGTCACTAATAAGCATGACTCTACCCCTGAACTGGATTTGTATTGAACTAAGAGTCATAGAGATAAGGCCCTCATGTTACGGTCAACACGGTCAGTGTTGTGACTCTGAACAGACTGTTACAGGCACACAAATACAGATTATGTAAAACTAGAATAGCTTGCGATGTTCTTGTGAAACCCTCCCAGTTGGTGAGCACTCTTCCACATCAGCTTTCTTAATCTCATCACTCCATCTTGCCTCACTACTGTTCTCTTTTCCTCTCCTTCTAACTCCCTCTGTCTTTCTTCTCTTACGTTCTGTACACAACTCGGAGGTCAAACTGTCAGCGAAGCCACAGAAACCACGGGAAGGTGACACACTCATTAAAGGAGACCACTCTCTTTCTCTCTCTCCCACATACACACACACACACACACACACACACACAAACACACACACACAAAGAGTGTCTAACTTGTATCCACCGCTGAAACTGTTTTTACCACACACACAGCATTCACTATACACACACGCGCACATACATGCTTAGGCACATGTAAACACACACACAAATGTAAAGGCAGGTTTTAAGAAGGTCAGGCACTGTAGGGCATCACATGCAGCTGAACTACCCCCCAGTGCAGTGTCACTCGCTGGAGAGTACACAAGTATCATTTGTGTGTCTGCACCTTTTCCAGCCTCCAGCCTGCAACGAGCAATACGTGCTACACAAATGAAACTATTGTAGCGAGCAGAAGCGGCTGACTCCTAGCCAGTCCTGCCAGACTGCCGTGGAGAGAAAGGGTCTATGTCTGTGACCTCGAGTGAAACTGAACAAATAGATTTAGAGTGATGCTTAGGTTATATGGCTTATGAAAGGAACCTTAATAAAACAGTAAGCCAGTCTAGACCGTGTTGCGTTGATTTTACAACAGTTTAGAGGTGTTAATAGGCACAACATTAATTGAAATGCCTAAAATCCCCCTTCACTTAATCAGACAATCAATTTTTAATAACCATGATAAACAATTCTTCTGTCAAAAACGTTGAGAAATACAGGGGGAGAAGTTTAGTAGTGGATAATAATACATACATTTTTATTTCATATTTTTTAAAGGATTATCTGTTGGGACAATAAGCCCCATGCAATGCAATTACTACTACTACTACTACTACTAATAATAATAATAATAGAGCTCAAAACAACTATCAAGTTAATGCTAATGCTAGATAGTCAGCTCTAGCTTCTAGTAATTTCTGCTGAAAATCAAATTAAATAATGAAGAAGAAAATAAATATACCTTTCCAGGTAATAAATCTGAGGTTTATTCCATTAGCAGCACAGTTTTAATAACTTGACAAAATAATTCATTTGAATAGACAGATCAGTTGCCATATTCTTTGTATATTGCTCTGTGGGCCAAAGTACACATTTGAGTTCCTCTCTCATAATTATTGTGAGTTAGTAAAAGCCATTTGATTAAAAATATTCTGGATTTAAAACGTCAGTGTGGATGCGTGTCTGTCAGCTGCTCCAAGGTCTTGGCGCGGCAACACCAAAGGCACAGTCTCCTTTTAGTGGAACAGTCAGTCCTCACCACTGCATTCATTTGCTTATCAATTACTTGTTTTCAAATTAAAAGTGTTGGAAAACCCAGATTTTCCAGAAAGCTCCATAAGGAACTGGGACAATAACTCGTTTTACTTTTGTTTAGATGGAGGAAACTCTTCGGCATCAAATGTTTAATGTCTTCGATACATCTCAAAATAAATGACTGAAAAATAAAAATGCACTTGAAAGGGCAAAGCCATTTACAGGAATCCTGTCTCATAACACCAGTTAATGGCTGTTCAAGTGGCTGTTGCATGAGTCAATGTGTCAACCAGTGCTAATATAGAATCAGTCTTTACCTTTCATGACCTTTTGAATGATTGTATGGACAGACAAGACCTCTTCCTTGGACACTGATGTGATACCTGTGAACCTTTGAATAAATTTGCATAAAAATTGCAGGTTCCTGTCCTCTAAAAATGTTCTTAGATGCCTTGATCTCTTGGTGCAGAAATTGACCGCGTTAACCTTTGGAAGGTTTTCTCATCCGACTCCTAGTGAGAGGAAACCCCCATTAGGAAATAATCAGTGAAAGGTTGGTGATTGAAAAAAGAACTATAGGTTTTCACAGGTGTTTCTCATGACACACTGGTAAATTCTGCCTCTCTCAGCTGGCTGTTGAGTTAAGCAAAATCCTCAGGTGCTGCTTACTCACTGTGTTTTCAGCTGGTTTCAATAGTGGGAAATCCTTCTTGTCTTATCAGATGGATGAGCAAACAATGAGCTTGGACTGTGCTGGGAGACTCACAAGGGCCGGATATGGAGTAGCAGAGATGGGGCTTTTCAGCAAGCGTTTCTTCTGCTAGAGGACCGCTCACAGCATACAAAAGCAGGGAAAGCAGAGGGCCTGCTCGAGGCCTAACTCTGAACAAATACTGCTATGCTATACTGTGCAAGATCTGATCTTGCTTCAGTAAGGTTCAAAGGAAGAAAGAAAGAAAGAAAGCAGTTTTTGGTGCATTCAGATTGTTTTCGTCAACTCATAAAACCTGAACAGTCATAACAAGCGGTTGTTTGTATTCATGTAGTTATCAGGCATTTGACTGACACTCTTGTCCAGGGCAACTTACAATCATTAGTTACAGGGACAGTCCCCCTGGAGCAACTGAGGGTTAAGTGTCGTGCTCAAGGACACAATGGTAGAAAGTGGGGTTTGAACCTGCAACTTGTTGTCATTGGGTTCACCCACTAGACTACTACCACCCCCAGTAACTGCTAAATGATCCACATCAACGATATGTGTCCCTGTTGTGAAACCAGCTTGGTCTGCTGTTGGTGCAGTTGGAAAGTCTTGGTCAACTCAAGAAGAAAAAATGTAACCTGCTGAGGGATTTATCACGTGAACTATATGCACTGTACGCACGAACACCAGCTTGCTCTGCTGTTTTCACATGCCCTGTTAACCTTTAGAACACAAGTGGAACGGTTCCGTGGAACAACCCTGGAACTTTCCTACAATTTGTGTTGATGCTCAAGGTGTCAGACATCATGCTGAGCTTTGTTTGGTGTTCCTATGTCGTGTAGAACCAAACTTATCGTGATTTAAAACACATGTAATGATAATAGCAGCTACTGGGCTTTCAAAAATGGCATCACACGCAAATGCCCATAAAGAACAAAAAGTTCTTTTATTTTAGTTCTTAGAAACAAACGGAAGAAACACAAGATATATGCTCTCGGGATAACTTTTAGGATAGTCTCCGCCCACAAGTGGGTGGGGAAAACCTGCAGAGGGAGGGGGGCCCAGAGAGGGGCTGAGCAGTGGCGGGCTGTGCGAAAGCATAGCAAATGTAGTAGAGCAAGCACTGATTTTAGTCTGTTTTATACCGTTTTTATTTGTTGAAATCAGATTTTACTAATACACTCTGAGTTCTAAGGGTCAAAAAGCAGTGGTTCCCAGTCCAATGCGCATAGCACAGTACAACAGTAAAAGAATCTGACATGATAATTAATGACTCTTGATGAATCTTGACGAATTTCTGATGAAAGCGAATGGTTGTGGTGGAAGTGGTGATGGGACCATTTTCAGCCTCTGACTTTGAGTGCCACCTCTTTGTTTAGAAGCAGAGCTTTCATGAGTTTACAGAATCATCTAAGTGAACCAAGTATGACCAAAACAAAGTTATCTCTGCTGTGCCCTGTTAGGAGCAGATGTCCAGTCTTGGGTTTGATCCAGCACCCACTTGACTCGGGAAATATGGCCATATAATGCACGACTTACTGTGCATAAAGATGATCATAATCCAGCATTTATACACAGACGGCCTTCTCCTCTGAGCGGAGACACTGCTGCTCTAGGCATCCAACTGCTCAACACTGGGCCACAGATGGCCAGCAATATGCCTAAAAACCATGTACAATAAAAAACATTAGTTTGAGGATAAGATCTTGTGTCATGGGATCTGAGGAAAATGGCCTGAGTTACACTCCTGAACTTCATAAACAGAATACAAGAACTTATTGCTTGTGACTTATTGCTAGGGTTCAGGATTTGCTTAAATTTGCATTTCAGCAAAAAAGAAATCATTATGAATAGATGCTTTATGTGAAAACACTTACTCTGTTTCTATTGCCAAAGACCACAAAACACTGATCAAGTTATATATCAGTTGTTTATTTACAGTGTATAGTAACAAGACATGATAGACACACATGACAGGTTTCACACAATATAACTTTTCAAATGTTGAAAAATAAAAACAGTAAAATAAATATACAATAATGAAATGCACAGAACGAACCTTCTCTTCAAAGGACCAAAAGAAAAAAAAAAACCTCTACTGTCAATAGTCTGAAAACAGACCTACTGAGATAATCCATGCATGAGAGTACGGTGTCATTACCAAGCTTCATGACCAGATGTCGAAGTTACATTGGCCTACATGCGATAAGATGTAAAATATATACCAGCTGTACCAGATGTGACTGAAGTTGTACACTTGCTACAGGCAATTAAACGTAAGTAAGGACCATGACAAGGACAAAGAACTGGTAGAGTGACTTCTATGCAATGGATAAAGTGAACATGAAAAGAGTATGAAAACTTTCACAAAGAGTCGCACTTAATGTTTACAGCATAAGCAAGGACGTACCAGGTTGCACTAAAAAAAGAAAACAATAAACAAATGACGATACATCCGTTATCATTTACACGTTTTATTTACACAGAGCAAACGTAAGAGTGGAGGGGGTGCTATCATGGCCGCAAACCGGTAGCTGAACCTCAGTTTGTTGCATACAATATGTTTGACAACGCAGTCGTTAAATGATAGTAGCTCTACTGGAGTAACCATCATTGCTTAGGTATCTTACCAGCAAAAACGTCCTGCATTTAGGCTACACCAACCACATGCACAAGGACATGTGCGTACACACACACACACACACACAAGAGCAGACAGCAGTCTCAGCCAGATGCCCCCTCGGAACAATGTCTCAGTGTGGGAAGAGGGAGAGAGAGGAAAGTGTGGGAGAGAGAGAGAGAGAGAGAGAGAGAGAGACAGAGAGAGAGAGAGAAGGCTGGGATGTTCCCAGCTCGGCCACCCTGGAAGCAACACTTCCACCGGAGGAAGCAGCTGGACACAAAGAACAGAGAGGAAAGAGAGAGAGAGCTAGGAAATCAGCTACTGACGGGGTGTCCTGACTACTGATGCAACAGCCCAGACTACCTGCCATAGCTCGTAGTTTTAAAAGAATACTTCATTTTTCAACCTCATTGCTGTCAATAATTTTGACGTGTCAAAACAAACTTAAAACAGAAACCAAAGGGCAATTAAAAACCTGCCTGTTACAAGTGTGTGAGTCAAAACACATGGGTTTTTTGTTCTTTCACTAACTGGTCTGTGGCGATGCTTTTGTAGGACACAGAGATTCGGTTGAGTATGTTAGAGTATTCCTTTAAGATTCCAGTGAACTCTCAGTCTCTATCATGAGACTGCTCTTTGTTTTTAGGAAGGTCAACAAGGAATGAGAATCCCATTAGCGACACCTTCAACAAGAAATCTCCTCACTGGCTCTCCCTCAGAACAGCTACCCCTCCACTGGTAGATCCACTGAGATGTCCCCCATTGGATGTTCCAACGGAGAGCACGCACTCCATTGGCACCCGATTCTAAAGCAGCAGTAGCTTTCTATTGGCTCCTTCTTCAACAGCATGATTCTCATTGGCAAAAGAGCAGATTTCTACACACGTTTATTTACTGTGAGGCACGATAGTTGGTGTTGTATGAAAAAAAGTGTTGAAAAAGGTTTGAACGTTTATCGCTGAGAACTATGAAAAAATCTGTCTTTTGTAAAAAAAAAACACCTAGGAACACCATCTCTAATGTTAAGACGCACCCCAATGTTCATATCTTAACAACGTGAACTTAATAATCTTACGTGAACATTCTCAAGATACTTGTTCATGACCTTGATGACAAAATGACTGAGTGCTTTATGTACTGTACATAAAATACACAAACAGAAAGCTATAAGATACATTACTTAACCGTACAGCAACATGCTTTAGCAAAAAAAAATGTACAAATGTACAAAAACGCCTTACTCCACCTTTTTGCCACCGTCTTGAATGTCCGCTGTTAACGAAACGTCTACTGCTACAAAAGCTACTGCACTCAACCAACCAAGTCTTGGCAGAGCTACCAAAAACATTTAGTCATGTATGAGACTGACGGGTGAAATAGGGTTTTAACCTTTCAGCCACCTCTCTACACATGTAAGTGGATGAGAACCAGTTAAGTAGAATGTGGATCTTTTAAACACAGGTCTACTTAGAACTAGTCTGATGACTCCTCCAGAAGAACTGGTGTCGAATTTGGTTTCCAAAATACCTGACAAAATCCTTCACATGAACCATACGTAATACTGAATTTAAAGCTGAAATGTTACTCATCAAAAATTCTGAAAGTAAACAATGTGCAAAAGACTTTTAGCATCTTCTGCACTTCAGCACACTGAGAAAGAGTCATATTGAGAATAAAAAAATACATAGAATAATAACAGATGCCAAGCCCAAACATGAGACTAAAATAAAATGTTGTCACTACACTATAACTAAAGGAACCACAGGAAAAGTAGGTAATTAACAAACTAATGACTACTGATAAATGAAGGAATTATCTGAGTGAAATGAGCCTCTAATATTTGGTTAATATAGATATCGTGTCCCTGTAAAGCCATTCATTGAAATCCACAGCCAATGAAATCGTAGATAGACCCACCAGAGGAAAATAACATCTACTTCACCGTGCTATTTGAATATCACCCGAGAACAATATCAGGGCTGTACCGATAACAGTCAAATACATGTAACTGACTAATACTGAGACAATGTCCTGAAGCTGCCTAAAGCCTTTATACCAAAAAGAGCGCAAACATGTCTTTTTCAAACAGGTAAAGCTAGAGTCTAGTTTGAAGCTAAAAGGACACATCCTGCTGAAAAAAACATAAACAGGGCTGGTTCAAGAACAAACACCATCGTTCGTCTTTAATTATGTATCTCTTTCCAAAGTCTTCTTCATCGAGAATGGAGACACAGAATCCATCACTGACAACTGAGACTTCATTATATTTTACACATGAAAAACTTTGTTCCCCAGTACCTTTGTGAAGTTAAGAGCCGTACCATGGAAGGACCAGGTTAACTTCTGCGGTGCAGAAGTGAAGGTGCCACAGTGTTAACCCTAGCAGAATATCGAAGAATAAAAAAACCCCCCAAAAAAACAAAATTCTCTCAAAGATTTTATGTCCCATGATCCTGCTGAGTCAAAGTAATGGGGAAAGAATTGGAAGCAGTCCGGCCCCCTGCTAGGGGGGTTGGAGGGAGCACTATGTACACCAGTGTGGGAAGAGAGTGAGAAGATGGTAAGATTGCTTTCTGCCCTAATAAATGAGTCAGGGTTTCAGTCATTTCCCCAGAGTCTTCGTATGCTACACCGACCCCTGTGTCTGTCTGAAGGACGTGAAATCTCAGTGGGTGACCAGTACTGATCTAAACACCTCAGCATGCACTGGAAGATGGTTTTGGTGGAGATCATCACACACGTGGCTGCCTGGGAGCCGCCCCTTCTAGGAAGACATCGTCGCTGGACAGTAGAGGTTGGGTGGGGGTGCTGTGGCTACTTCTGGCTGAGTTGAGATGTGTGGGCTGAGAGCAGGGGTCCTCAGGGGGCCCTGTTACTACAGGCAACTTAGAGCTGAAGTTCAGATAGATCTGGAGGAAGCATGAGGACAAAAGGCGTTAGATTAGGACGAGCTAAAGAAGAACAACGGAACTATGAATATGTCTGTGTACGTGGGGTGAAGATTTTATGTGCGTCCTTAAATGACATACATGTTTGGTGCTGTCTGAGATTTGCTGTTCAATCTTCTCCACTATCTTGCCAAAGGAGGGCCTTTTGAAGGGTTCTGGATCCCAACACGACTGCATGATTTCATACCTGAAAGATAATGCCCCAATGGTCAGTACATACAGGACTGGTAAACACATACACATACGCAGAAATATTGTACTACATATTTGTACTATTAGATAAGATTTGTTGAGGGCAAAAAAGCAGCACTATCTTGTCCTGTCTTACTGTTTCAAAATATGAAACATGTCCAGTCAATACGAGCTCAACAACAGATCCAACAAGCTGAGCGAAGCACATACACAGGGGCACATAATCACGCAAACGTACATTTCACTGGGAGAAAACTCAGGCGAATCCATCCGGTAACCCTCCTTAATCATCTTGTAGAATCTGGAGTCCACAGGCATGCCTGGATAAGGACTGCTCCCTGTAAAGCATTAACACAGTGCTAGGGTTGGTCCCACGTTTCTAAAGCCAATAAGTCTTCTTGGCTCCTTATGTTTTTGCATTGCTTAAATAAAAAAAAATGTATGTCCTTTTGCACTGAATAACTAAGACATACCCAGTGAGAAGATTTCCCAGAGCAAAATGCCATAAGACCAAACGTCACTCTCGAATGTGTATACACACTCGAAGATGCTCTCAGGAGACATCCACTTCACCGGGAGACGGGCCTGCACAAGACAGATCCAAAACAGCCTTAAATGCATGACTTTATGAAGTTTTAAAACTGATAAATGAAGGAATTAGCTAAGTAAAATGAGCCTCTAAATGTTTGCTTTGTTATAGGAATCTCCTGGTTAAATTCCAGTGGTGAGTATTTGTAAAACAGGCATCTGTAGGAATGGGCCCTATTTTAGGATATTAAAACCACATGACTTTAATGAAGCCTGCCTAAACGTGAAAGGAGAACAGTGGTTGTGCAAAACGTGTGGTAGATTTTAATGCTAAAAAGTAGAGTAATAGGGTATTTTTCTCTTCCATTAACGTTAATACAGCGTTATTTAGTGTTAAAAGTTACAAGAAGCTCCACGTGTTGTCTCTACATGAAGAACAACAGGTGCCCTTTGACCTCAGGAGAAGGGTCAGACTCAGGATAGAAAACCAAGGGGGGTCACCTGTCAAGG
>JBBPCZ010000163.1:11917330-11934968 GCA_037974445.1 Brycinus macrolepidotus
TTTCTGCTTTGTACTCTGAGGTGTAATAAGCTCTTTAGCCATAAGGAGCTTTCTCTCCATTTCAAATCAGAGAATGCAGACTCTGCAGGAAGTAATCCCCTGTAAACCTGTCACTGGCTTTTTAACCACCCTGCTCTGTATCCCTCCCTCCCTCTCTCCCTCTCTCTCTCTGTTGCTCTGTCCCTCCCTCCATTGTCCCACTGTGTCCAAAACAGAGGCCCCTACATATGATCCTTTCTCTCCAGACACATGTAATCATCCTCATAAACACGCCTTGCTCCATTGCATAGGTTAGCTTGAGCCTCACAGTGGCAATCAATCTCCTAGCACGACACCACAGGAGATGGAAAAAGTTGCTGGCAAAAGGCAGGAAGGCACTCTCCACCCCAATCCTCCAAGCCCTCCCAAGTCCTCCATCCCAACACAGACAAAAACCCAGAAGCCCCAGGCCGTAACAAAGTCCCCCATCTCACAAAAGTTTTCAAGACATCTAGCTGGCGGAATGTCAAATGCTGCAATAAAATCTGGTTAAACAAGACAACAGTGAACTTTATTTCACCCCACAGCATATACACACACTGCTGATGCTTAGTAAGATTATAAAGAAACCCAAAAAACCCAAAAAAAAAAAAAAAAAAAAAAAAACCTGGAGGATAATCCTTTACACATTACAAGTGATGCTGTGTTTACAAAAGACACAAGATTAGAGATGACACACCCCTGAACCTCTGTATATATAACATATTGTTTAACCCAATGCTTCTGCCCTGCTAACCCTGAAAAGGTTCACTGCAGGCAGCGCAAATGTTTTGCAAGCAAAAAATAGTGGGGTGGGGTGGCGCCCTGCAATGTCCAGATGATTTAGATTACCTGCAGCAACCCAGGCTATACATAGGACAAACAACAGGTAAGAGGAGAGAGCAGCAGATCTGGGACATTTCCTTTGTGAGATGTTCAACAATTACTGGGAAACCAAGAGCAGATGGAGCTAAAAGCTCTTTGGCAGCCATGGCCCAGGCCAGACCAGACACGCAGACAGACTAAACCTGAGAGAAATGCAATGAAGCGTAACTCCTGAACGAAGCAAAAAAAAAAAAAAAATACACAAAAACTTACAAAGTACAAACTAGAAGCATTTACGTGAGAAAATGTAATTGTGTGGTTGCTATAAAACACTAGAGTTTGGAGACACCGAAATATTGGTTTTGTGGGGAAAAAAGTAAAAAAAACCAAACTTCTGATTCAGTGCCTGGTGTCTTACCGCTGTACCACAGAGAGGGGTGTGAACTCGCTGGCTCTTACCAAGCCATTTATGGTTAAGGATGCGAAAAAGTTATATATAAGTGCACTGCCCCGGATATTAATGGATGTTTTGACGTTGGAGCCTTCAATTTCAAAAATTGAAGGAGGAGAAGAGGTGCCAAATTCAGCTATAAAAAAAGATAATAATAATAAAAATAAAACTTAAGAAGAACAATAATGTGATATCTGACACAATCATGCTAATAACGGAGTCTATGACGCAGAACTGACAGTGATTCCAATGTAGTGGAAAGTTTGTAACACAGAACTACAGCTAGCACTGCAGGAGATTCTAAAAAGGGGCAAGAAACTGCCAGCACTGTACCAAATGACTACAAAACCTTTACGCCTTGAGGAAAACCTCACCCAAAACGGAAAACCAGTGCTGAATCAAAGCCAAAGGGGATCAATCAGCATGATTTCAGTTGCATAATATACACAGACTCCTGCCAGCTCTCAATTAGCATCAGCCCCACTGACAAGAGAGGTGTTTTTTTTTTTACCAGATTATTACAAGCTGTTTTACTTGTTACAAGCTGTTTATTAGACACAGTGAAGTGTAACCATGCAAAGGAACAAAAACATTTAACACAGAAGCATGAAAGCGCTTTCCAGGAGACAGACCAGCCCTGTCACCCTCAGTAGGGTTCCAAAACTAAGGTGAAAGGTATGTGTGTAGTTTGGGCATGTCTGTTTGTGTGTGTACTCACCACTGATAGAGAACAATGTGTAGACGATCTCACCGTCGGCTGAAGCCACGCACTCCAGGGTGGGGTAATTGCTCTTAGTGATATTTAGGCGACTCTCCACCGCTCCTTTCCCAAAGGGTGGGTTGGTCATGGTTACTGTGACGACATCCTCTTCCTCTTGAGTGGCATTCAATAAATTAGAACACCTGAGGTATCACATGACAATTTCCCATTCAGTGAAGCACATAGCAATAATCAAAAACATCTACGCAACATTGTTTGGATTAGGCAGATAAGACTTTTAAAAATGTTGTGCTGGCACCTCAGGAGGTTATTTTACAGCTACCTTTAGCATGATAACATTAGCTAACTGCTAATGTAAGTGCAATTCATTGGTGTCACAAACCGTACAGAAATGTATTATTTCCAAAATAATCTCAATTTCCAAAACAACGGCAGATATGAGTCAACCGTAGTTTGCTGTGCAGCCTTGTTAAACTTACCTAAGTCAGATCATTACCAAAGTCTTTGTGAGTTTAATTCAGGATTAAGTTCTTTGCTGGAGCAATGCAAAAATCAGACAAGTAGGAGCAGCTCTAATGTGATATGGAACACATTTGGAACTATGACTGACATGAGGACACCACAGCACACCCTCCTGTTTCTTGATTCTAGATGACGCAGATTGCTTTTTCAAGTTGACACATCCTTTTCCTGACTACTTGCATTGTGTGTGACCACAGCTTTTAAAGAGGGACAACACTAATTTTGACAGAGCTGTGGCTTGTAAAGAATCCACCGTGACATCTCTACTTTACATGGTTATGTACATAGTATTGAGTACAGTAATGCACTGCATAGTTACCAAGGAGTGTTTTTTTTTTTTTAATTAAATGACATCAACTCCTGTGGGATTCCAAAGAAACATGCCACAGAATGTTAAAGGAAGACGTTTATGGAAAAGTCTAGATGTGTGATAAAAGACCTGGAGTTATCTTGTGTTGCTTAACAATCTTATGCCATCTTGGGTTAAACGAGCTGGAAAAGTCCACAAAACAGTGTTCCATAAACATGACTGCACTTTGCGCATTTTAATATTGTTAATTCAAAACCCATGATTATGCATCATTACAGACCTCAGTTAAACAGTAATTATAGTAAAATGTAGCACAAGCAATTTTCTGATTAGATTTTGTGTCATCCCACCAGGATGGTATCCTGAAGAGTGGACAGTCTGTGTTTAAAAAATAAAAACACCACAGTCCTTAAAATGAACAACAGCCTAAGGCATAGCATTCCACGCTTGTGTAATAGCGAAGGTAGATGAGCAAAAGCTGTTTTCAGCAATGCTTTCCTTCTAAAACTATGTATTTCTTTAGTTGATAAGGATATTATTTTCTTGCATGCATCTACACAAAAAAATCCATGAAAATAAGAATCATTCCTAAATCGCTCAATAGGATCCAAAAAGATCCAGAGCAGGGATGTGGATGAGTAGGTTATCCTGGATGGACATAATCATGCTTAAGAAGTGATTGGACAACAGTTGATGACTCACTATCTGCTAAGATATGGATTGGTGTTTCCATGGACACCAGGTGTTCACTCTGTATTGTGTCATCCCCTAATGAACCCACTGTTCCCATGTCATCACATGGCTGTCAGTAACCAATCACAAGTTCACCGTTGCAATCACAAGAGAGTCAAATTACTTCATTCCACCAATGGCAGAGTTAATCCGCTCTGTCCAATCGTCAAACATCATGTTAGCCGATTAGCTAATCTGTGCAACGTCATGATGTGGGCTCACCTCAGCTATATAAAGAACGTGTAAAATGTCATTGCTAGTGAACCCGCACTAGTCCATTACAAAAGGAAACCAAAATATCTTAACATGCACTTTAAGGTACAATTTAACCTTAATGCAGTCAAACATCCCTTTAATACAGGCTTCACATAAGTAACTGTTATATGCTGACTCTTCAAAAGAGAAGCACAATCTTTTTAACGGTGTTTATATATATTACAATAATAGATAATTCATGAAAAGAAACGTGGTGTCTTTTTCCAAATAGTTCAGTCCAACAGTGGGCTATTGTTCAGTGTGATGTTCTACAAACAACACTCAGGCTTAATTTTGTAAAGTTTTACTAAAGAACAGGGGGAGATTACAGTGTTCCAAAGGCAGGTTCCTACCTTGCATAAGGTTGATCACAGTAATACCATGTGATCTGAGGTGTGGGATAACCCTCGGCCACGCAGCGTACCTGTCCATCAACTGGTCCTTCGTGTGACACAATTGCTGGCTTACCTGGGAATCAAACCAGTGGTCAGTTGTTTATCCACGCTTAGCAGTACAGAAAATTTAAGCTTAATAACAATTTGGTAACTTTCAATTTTGTTTCCACATGAGACTTGGTCGATACATGGACAACAATGGCATGCTGTAAGAAAAATTGACATTTTACCTTAAAAAAGTTGAATTTTTTAGTTCACTAAACTTCAAATAATAATTTAATCTGTTACATGTAACATGTAACATGTAAAACATGTTAAAAATGTGCAAAATGTTAAGCCCAGGATGTTTTCAGCTACAATACAAATTTTCTCTGAACATAGAGTGAAATTTATATTAAAATAGAGCAAAAATGCACTGCAATATTTATAAGACTGACTAATACTGGCCTAATACTCTGCATAATAGTGAATGAAAAAATTGTCAAAGTTAAAATATGATTATCACCTTTCACTATTTGCTTAGTGCTGCTATGTACAGTTATGAACAGGCTTATGGTTTGAGACTGACTACAAAAATTAATGAATTCTTTTAAATGGCACAGGTAAACAGAGCAAAACAATGCTGAGAAAAAAACCTGACTAAATGAAGCAGAACAAACTGCCCACTGGTTCCTTTCACATAACAGAAAAGTCAAATATTTGCTCCTTTGAGTAAGTACACTAACTTACTTATCACATGAACTTCAAACTTTTGATGGACTGTCGCTTCACCATTTGTGGCCATAAAGGTGTAGACTCCACTCTCAGATACTTTTAAACGTACCAGCTTTAACTCACTGCTATAGCTGAAGAGAAAAAAAAAACAATAAAAGTTCCATCGTCTGTGTCATTATTTGCACATCAGTGAACTGCAATAATGTTAATATACTGCTATGGTCATCAGTAATCCTGAAAACATTTATAAATCACTATTAATTACTTCTTTTGAACACAATAATGCAAAATAATTATTGTAAGCAGTTACTGTTTAGGTTTGCTGCTGATACACTAAGACAGATTTACTCTTAGCTGATATGATATATGTGTATTGTACCTGTGGCCATTTGAGTGTGTGATGATGACATGTTCAGTTGTATTGGTGAGATGCTGTCTTTTGTAGATCCAGGAGTAAGTGTGTGGTTTGGGGTAAGCCTCCATTTCCACTCGCAGTTGCAGACTCTCTCCTTCCCGCACCCTCCACGTCCCATTCTCGACACGGGTCAGGTTAATGAATCCCTTACCTGAGACACACACATACCCATGTTCTGTGCTGGGGCAGATTCAGGTCCTAATTCAGCTCTTTCCAAACCAGGATCAGGTTTCCATGTTTAAAATACCATTTGACTGATTAGAATGACATTTTAACCTGTACATGTTTCAGATACTGTACATGTTTCAGATACCCATGTTCTGTGCTGGGGCAGATTCAGGTCCTAATTCAGCTCTTTCCAAACCAGGATCAGGTTTCCATGTTTAAAATACCATTTGACTGATTAGAATGACATTTTAACCTGTACATGTTTCAGATATAGCTGCCGTTAAGATAAGGATAGTGCAATATGGATTCTAAACTTTCAGTCAATCCCAGATTTTGGTTCACAAGTGGAAAGAAGATAATAAGTGGTGGAAAGGTGTTTATGTCACTTTTGTGTAGTCTTGTCCTGCATTATTTCAAAAAGTTTAGTTCGATCTCCAAATTGATGAACACGGTGAATTTTAATTTTCAACCCCTCACTCAATAAAACTGTCTATATACAACTGCCACATATTAAACACTGCTGGTAACTTGGAGAAATGAGCTGGTTAGTTTTGGCGTAGCTAGCATGAAAACAGTTCTAGACAACACAAAACATTTTGGATTCGGGCTAACTACAGCACCAGCACGTTTAGATGACAATGACTCAGACGTGAGGGAGTAAAGCGGAACAACAGGGGAGGGCCAGAAATGTGAAATTAGACCTGCTCCGTGGTGCTCATACTTTTAGCTCAACATTAATTTAATGAGCAGGCTATACGTACAAACAGTGCCACACACCACAAAACAGATTAAATTCTGAGTGACTTTTAGTTAAAGTGACAGCCAAAATCGAAAGTATTCTGTGGTCCTTATAGCTCTCAGCCATTGCTGAGTCTCCACTGCGCATAGTTGTTCTGAAACATTCTCCTATTTCTGTCAGCACCATCTATCCTAAACCACTAATTAGTCCCCCTTGTACATGTTCGGAATCTGTCTATTTCAACGTTTAGTAGACAGAGATGGAATTTAATGTTGATATTGCAATATACCTTATTACACAGTAAACAGTAAAGTTTTGTTGTTTGTATGTGTTGTATGACAAGCAGTCTTACTGAAAACATCCACCCAAACTGTCTCTGTACTGATCCCTCTGCTGTTCAGAGCTTCACAGCGGTAGCCTCCAGCATCCTGAATCGTTACAGGTGCTATTTGGAGTGTTGCCGTGCGTTCATGTGAGATAGGCTCGGTCAAGAGACGAGAGGTTTTCTGCACAGATGCAACCTGTAGAAATACAAATGTGTGCCTCAGATTCAGTGAAAAATGTGTGTGCCCGTCTGGCTGCACTAACAGCTGCCCACATGGTTACTGTATCGTGGTCTCTACATCAATGTGGGCTTCGAAAACAAAGTGAGTCATACAGAGATATGATTCTACACTTTCAGATACTGTTGACTGTGCCAAGGGTGACTAGGACCACACTGGAAGTCTGGCCTTTTCAAGCTCTACAGCTTCCTAAGCTTTGAGGAATGGATATTTTAGTGGCTGCTCCATAATATATCTTGTACCTAGTCAAGACACATCATAATTTATTATCCTTAGATTTACACTCCTCCAACGAGGTCCCAGTCTAATTTCTCTCTATTTACATACCAGTCCACAAAAATGTTGAAATATGTCCAAGCTCTTTTAACCACACACTGCTACAGAGCAAAAGTAAGTAAATGCTTTTACTGAGTTATGTGCACTCTGATGGCTGCCATTTCATAATTATATAGTTATTATGATGAATACAGATGGGACATTCCATGAAATCTGGTGTGTATTTGTTTTGATATTACAGGCGTGCACAAGAGAATGTAACTGTTCTTACCACTCCAGTGGGGGGGATCCAGCTGATCTTAATGTCACTGTTCACATTAGAGGTGGAGCAGGTAAGGCTGAGCCTCTGGCCCTGGGTCAGAAGCACTCTGTTGGGCTGATGCAGGGCAATATGTGGAGGAGCATTTGGAACTGACAACCAAACAAACCAAAACAGAGGATTACAATTAAGTCAGAAACAATGACCCCCAGTTGGTCCTCGAGGGCTAGGGTACAACACACGTTAGTGACTTCTGTGCTCTAACACCTTAACCTGGTACTTCTACAAACATTCTTTCACAGCAACTATTGCGATGTTAAACAAGGTTTACAGAATACTGGCAAGCATCCAGTTCAACTTATTGAGAAACAGTGTGCCTAAAAAATAATATTGCAATTTAATGATGCACTCCAAATGTTGGTACTTTCACAAAACCGAATTGTATCTTAGTAAAGTTCATGAGGTTGAACAGGTTCTGTAAAGCATATGGATGGAACATAATTAAGCAAATTCAGTGAATCAGGCGTGTTCGAGCAGAGAAAATCCCCAAACTGTGCTCTATTAGGACCGGAACGAATGTCTTTTTTATAGATGGACTACAATGTAGAAGAGCAGCAGAAAGAGACTAAAACTATTGTCTTTCTCGCTCTCTCTACCTCTCACTCTTTCTCACCTAGTCGCACGTTGAGTTGATATTCCACAGATCTCACTGCCTTTCCTTTAAGGGATCCCAGGCAGACGTAGCAACCTTCGTAGGCAGGCTGGACATTGCTCATGGTGATCCCCGTCTCTGTGCTGGCAGTGTAGCTCATCCCGGAAGGCAGGGGGCGCCTGTCACATGTTTCCAGTCTCAGGTCGGCCATGCTGGGGTCCGTAGCCAGACATGGAATGGAAGCGGCGTCACCTGCTTCTGCCATGACGTCCGGTATGATGGACTTCTTGAAGGCGTTGTCAGGATCTGCTGAGAGGAAGGCTAAATGAAAAACCAATGAAACACAACCGAGGGGCTTAGATTAAGACATGACAATGCATGAGAAAGAGAAAGAAGGAAAGACAAGAAAAGAGAATGACAGAGAAAGACAAAGTGGATGGAGTACAGAGGCACAGGATAGACCAAACGAGAGAGAGAGAGCAGGTACCCTCAAACACAAAACACAACGGAAGCACAATACAGAACCCAACATGAGATGCCACAGATATAGATTCACACTATAGAACACACTGAAGTTCACTTCCACAATGTGGCTGTTATGGTGTCTACTTCATGCTTAACTGAGCCTACTCAATAGCCTGGAGACTAGAGTGGAGCTACAGCTAACACTTCAAAAATGATCAAAATTTGAGATAAAAATGAGCAAAAAATGAGTGGATGTGGGTGCATGCTTGTGTATGAGCCTGGGGTGTATTTGAGCTTCTTGGACTATGCAACCGATCAGTGCCTTCAGAGTATGGACATGTTAGAACTACATACAGACACTAAGACACTAAGATGTGTAGTCACATGCACAACATCAAACATATATAGCCCAGACTTACTACACAGATTCAATCTTTTCTGAATTTTGCTATTTTTTGTCCATTTCACTCTCTTGCACACACACACACACACACACACACACACACACACATAGACACACACACACACACACACACACACACAAACACAAATTCAACCCTCACACACGCTTAAAAGTTCCACTTACCTTTAACATACACGTAAATGGAGCTCTTCTCTCCTGAGTGCTCCTGCCGGCACACATATCTGCCCATGTGGCCTGACGTCGCTTTGGACACATGGATGGTTGATGTGTTGCCCTCCCTGCGCTCCTCCTTCAGGTTCCGTCCCGGACGGTCCTCCCGTGTCCACCGCACTGGCCCGTCACTCTGGCAGCGAAGGAAGAATTCACCGTCCAATGGCACGGTGAGCTCGGGTTCGTCTGGGGATATCGTGAGCCTGGTACTGCCTGATTAAAAACAGTCACAAATTGCACCACCAGTCAAAAACCACACCTAACCATGTAGTCGTGAAATATAGTAGAAAAATTAAACAGTATAGCTGAAGAAAGATATCTTTTGCTTTCCAATATAACATACAGCAGCACGATCAGTGACTATGCTAATTACCGATAACCTCAATTGAATGTCATCATCGGTCTGAGAGGTGAATACATTTCCAGGCAAAATGCAGATGGTTAATGGATCTACACAACCAGATCACAAGACCTGGGGGAGTAAATCAACAATCTCAGATTCAGATTCAGATATGGTTTAAGAAATTATTTAAAGTATTATTACATTTCATCACAATGCTAATTTGGTACAGTTTGAGAGTATTTCTATTAATTCACCAAATACACAAATGGGACTGTCTATTTACATCTGTTTACACAGCAGCAGAACACAGATTACAGGCAATAACATAAACACTCTGGGTCACTGATGTGAAGCACGGCGCAAAAAATAACGCAAGCTTTTTTTTCTGTATTTACATATGATAATTTTATTTGGGCCACATTAAACACTAGGTGTGCAGGATCAGAACTGGCCAAGATTGGAATCAGCACAACCTGCAACTGGCCAATTAGTTATTTTTTATCTTGGCTGATCTGTATTGGAGTCATGCTATGAGGCAGGTGAGCGCACTCACATTGTTTTGAATGCTGTTGCTACACCTGTACCAAGATATCAAAACATAATTATGCATGACTCATTCAATAGTCAGTCACTTCTAACTTTACGTAGAGCATTTTAATTGACCCCTGGTATTTAGAAAGGCAATTGCTTTTTTAAAATGCTCCACCCAAAGTCTGTTATTTATGTTGATTGGAATACGTTGGCATTTTGAATGACAAAGACTATCTGAAATGTGTTACTGTTTTCACATGTTCATTTAGACTGCATTGTAAGTCGCTGTGGACAAAAGCATCTGTCAAATGAATGTAATGTAATGTAATGCAATGTAGACCACACAGTACGAGCTTCAGGTTAAAGGACTAATAAAAGGCTAATAAAAATCATTCATCGGCCAATTCGGCTGTAAAGAAATTGGCATCAGCCATTAAACGATGTTGGGTGCATCCCTATTGAATAATATTATAACTGAACAGAATTTATTCTAACATACTAAACATACATTCAGTATGATGCATGGCATTGCACTGATGCATTATAAGGCCATATGCCATCACAAAATGACAGGTTCAGAACAACAACAAAAATGGCAGCTCACCAAAGGTAGACACACCCAAACTGTTTAAGCTGAGAAACAGACGCATTTGCATACTTGCTTGGTTTTTCCCCAAAGAATTCCCTGCAGCACTTCCAATCGAACAGTTCTCTCACATCCTTCCTTAACTGACTGCCACACAATGACATTTATTTTCTCCACTTCTCGAATGAGTGGAGATAATAAAACTATTATTACTAATCACTAACGTGGGGAGGTGTAATCACCTCTGGCGCATTATAATAAATTTTGCTATCACTTGTTAAAATGATCGGTTTAAAAGATCAACTGAAAGTGTCATCCTAACACGGATCTGAATGTTTGCACAGAAGGATAAGGAAGCATTTCATGGCGTAGGGTAAAAACATGGACCTTTTTTTGATCCGACACAAAAGCAAATAGAGACCTTTGCAGCGAGAGCAACTCTTGAGTACACAGCAAACAGTCTACAGCTGCTGTTCATTTTAGTAGAATATCTGCAGAAACTAGTCAAACAGGTGACCTTCAAGGAAATCTGTTTGGATCTGCACTTCCAAAAAGCTGCCAGCAAGAAATCTATTCAGAATCTACTGTTTGGAACACACACAGAAAAAAAAACCTAGCCAAAGAAAATAACCATTGTAAACTGCATTCAGCGAGACAACTTCCTCAAAAAGGAATTTGTGAGAAGATTTATAAACTGTCAGCCAATGGCTGTGCTATCGGTTATGGTGCCATTCTAATGTTTAAAAGCTTTCCAATACATCATCATTAGTCTGAAGGGTGGAGGACAAAAGAGGGAAAGGTGAAGCTGTGTAAGAAACGGCCAACTGTTCGTGTGTGTGTGTGTGTGTGTGTGTGTGTGTGTGTGTGTGTGTGTGTGTGAGAGAGAGAGAGAGAGAGAGAGAGAGAGAGAGATAGATAGAAAGAAAGAAAGACAGCAAGAGAGTGAGAGAGTCAACACCAGGTATGTCCAGTGTGTGCACACACTAAGATTATGTGCTGCTGGCATGTTTACTCTAGTTCACAGGTTCCTGGTTTACAGTAAATGTTCTATTGTGAGCGCTGACTGGTTCCTGTAGGCTACTGTTGTTCTACCTGGATATATGGCTCTGTGATGGTTTTCAGTAAACAAGGGAGAGTGACACCCCCTGAAGCTGGGAAAAGCAGCACCACAAAGGGACCTATACCATTTGCCAGTTCATTTATAGACCACATTTCATTGCTACATTTTTGTGCCAACAGGTAAGGTGGATGTAGCACATTCAGGGACACAGAAAACAACTCTGTTATGCAACCATTATTCATACCATTAAATATTCATACTAAACATTAAATCTAGCACGCGCAACTTGGAAAGAAATGATGAAAGACACTGTCAATGTAATATATGGCATTCAATGCATTCATCATTCCAGTGCAGAATTGGATAAGGACTGCAGATTACATTGGACTGAAATTGGGATTCTCCACTGAAAATCATTCCTGGAAACAATTTCACATTGTAAATGAAGTTGTGGATTAGGATTTATTAGAAGAATTGATGACTAGGATGGGGATGATGACAATTATGATGGTGACCATGGTGATACTGCTGGCAAAAAAAAAAATCTTTTTAATTGTATTTACTTGTTTATGGTTTTGCCACGTGACTTCATTTGTCTTAAAACTTCCACAAGCCCTAGTACGCTTTCTTGTTGTTATACTGTTGACTGTTTTCTCTTATTTTTATGAGCAAATAAAATAAACAAAGGTTTAGTCCTTAACCAAAACACTACTATAAATGATTCCTCCTGCTCAGAATGGATGCTTGAACTATGAGAGTAGTGTGATGACCTTTAGAGATCAGAGAGAGGGAGGGAGGGAGAGAGACAGAGAGAGAGAGAGAGAGCAACAAACCCGAGAGGTGATACTGCTCTTGCAGAGAGCTCGCTCGTCTGCTTTTCTGAAAAAAGACTTCAGGCAATCACACCAAACCATGGAGAGTAGGAACACTCACACACACACAGGTGCAGAAGTTTGCTGGTGCGAGTTCATGTTCTCCTTTCATAATGATGCCCCTTTGACTTTTGGCAGCGAAAACATGTTTGAACAAGATATACAATTGCCTGAGGGGGAAAAAAACAAGATAACACAACAAAAAGTGTGCTGCCTTTTGTAGCAGTGAATGCTGATGGGCACGCAGCAGCGATGCTGATTGGCCAGGTAGCCAGATTTGATCCCACATGCAATTCAACAGTGAAAGATCAGTTTCAAAACAACATGACGCAGAACTACAGCGTTCTAAACCAGCGTCGCCTGGTTCTAGAGTTGCCTTGTCCTGCATGTTTCAGTGCATGTTCTGCTGCCAGCATGCTTGATTCAACCCATCCACTCATTAGGAGCCCATCCTGTGTAGAACCTCTGAAGCACTTGTGTAAAAGCAAGAGAAAGAGTAAATTCCTTTACTGAAGAGAAGGCAACTGACACATGTACACGCACTCAGGCACCCCAACCCCCACCTCACACACAGATATTCAGTCCCTCTCCTTAATATTTAAAGCAGGAAGAGCGAGAACAGATCAGACGTTAATTAAACCCGCACGTCTTGAGTAGCATATCATTGTGGTTGTTAAAAAACTGTGACACATCAGATAAATACATAGGCTGATAAAAGGCCCTACTTTATGACAATTAAGACGTCAACAAGTGTAAATAAAGGCATGGCTAACTTTCTTGCATGAGGTGGCAGTGTAATTATTGTAAATTACATAGAAGAAACCCAGAAAGTTAAGCTTCATAAAAACCTTTCCTACATTTATGCCAGACATGTTTTGTACTTTTGTGTTAGTTACATGAAATTGGTCATTACTTTCCTTTTAATGAAATCAAATTTGTATTTCTACACGATATGGACATAAGTATTGGGACACACCTGTTTTTCAGGATTTGGGCTAGGCCCCTTACTTCCAGTGAAGGGCAGTCTTAATGCTTCAGCATACCAAGACATTTTAGACAACACCATGCTTCCAACTTTGTGGACACAGTTTGGGGAAGAACCTTTTCTATTCCAGCATGACTGTGCACCAGTGCACAAAGCAAGCTCCATAAAGACACGGCTGGATGAGTTTGATGTGGAAGAACTTGACTGGCCGGCACAGAGTCCTGACCTCAACCCCATCCAGCACCTTTGAGACGAACTGGAACGGAGGCCTTCTCCTCCAAGTGTCAGTGTCTGACCTCATAAATGCTCTACAGAATGATTGGGCACAAATTCCCACAGAAACACTCAAAAACTCTTCCAAGAAGTGTGGAGGCTGTAATGGCTGTAATAGCTGCAAAGAGGGGTCCAACTTCATATTAAAGTCTATGCAATGTCATGAAAGTGTGCTGGTGTAATGATCAGGCGTCCCAATACTTTTGTCCTTATAGTGTATATTCATGGGGTCTCCCCACTGCCTTGTGTTATTGAAGGTAACTGCTGCCCTGCTTTGCCTTTAAACCAACTCTACTGAGGTGAAAGCTTATGTTGACCTCTGAGAAATGCAAAAATAAAATGATTTGTGTTGAGACCAGGCACATTTATTCAAAACAGTGGGGTTTCCCCCCATCAACCGGGTCCTAACAAAGAAATAAAAACAGAACACACAGGCGTGAGCGCCTCCAGGACTCCTGGCAGGGGAGCTCCATCTAACAGACGCGCCTCGGCTTTACGAGCTCCGTGTCTGTTCTGTTTCACACACACACCACTTGTTGCTCCTCTGAGTTTCAAACAGACTCCACCACTGTATGCAAAAGTGCCTCTCATTTGCGTGCTTCCACTGAAACTCTCGGGAAAAAACTGTTAGATTGCGCCGTCCATGAGTATAAGGACGCAAACGAGCCTCAGGCGTGTCCATGCGTGTCGAGATACACGGGCTTCAATCCCACCGAGTTAATAATAAATCGTGAGAGCGTTTGTTTCACAGCCCTCGTTTGCTTACCGTGAACAACGGCCGTGTTCACTGGTACCTTATCACCTGCCCTGCACTGTGCATGCCACTACTTCTGACAATAACAAATCATTTACAGTCCTTATAAACCGATTTATGGAGTTAAAAGGGCCTTGACGCCTGTTTTATCATCCCTCCGTGTTGTATGAATTATTGAGAGCAGCACTCGAGCCTATCCGTTACTGCCCTCATCCACACAGATACAGTTTCTCTCTCTGGCTTCCAGTGACTTGGAGAAACAGACGAGACATAGAGCTAAAAGATGTTCAGAACTAGGATCAGTAAGGAAACCTCGAAAGCAACAAGTTAGGTAAAGTTTGACTTGAGATAAATAAACACACACAGTCTCACCAGCGACTCATCTGTTAAACATGAAGTAAATAAAAAGAAGCCCTGGCCGTGTCCAGAGGAGTGCTTTCACACTGGTCATCATCATCATCATCATCATCATCATCATCATCTTCCTCTTCTCACACCGTCTAATATGAGAAGAATAAACAGCTCATGCAGAGCAACCTGCGATAATACGCTGCTACGCACAAACAAGAGGATCGCGGGAACCTCTCCAACACATATCAGCCTAAAGCAAACGGGTTAGAGAGGCTGAAGTGACTTAAACGAGCACGTTTGGAGTAATGTGTAAGTTCCGAGCCATAACAGGAGTCAAGTGCAGCTCCACCACCCTCTTCTCTCTCTCACTCCTGAAGTTTCTGAGACCAGAGCACAGGTAGACTGACTGACTGACTTACCTGGCCTGAAAATAAACTGCAGCAGGACACACAGCAGTACCCAGTGGTATTCCATAGTTATAATTCCATCTATTTCGCGTGTGTGGGGATGTGCTGGTATGTGAGTGTGTGTGTGCGTCCACTCTGTAGTCTCGTTAATGCTGGGGAGTTTCAGAGGAGCGACGCTCGTTCTGCTGGTGGAGACGCGTCGGACGGTCTTAAAGGGCCAGCGCTGTTTTTAACCCACAGCAGTCATGTGTTATTAGGGAGCTGAGACAGTCGCGAGGAAAATGGGCGGGACATTTATTCATTTATTTATCTATTTATCTACGTATCTATTTATTTATTCTGTTTATTTCTTTACTTATCTATCTATCTATCTATCTATTTGCTTAGTTCTTGGCATACCTGGCTCTTCTTACAGATCACATTGCAAGGTGTCAAAAATGCCTGTTTTGTTTTTTTTTTTTACACTCCATAATAGTCGTTGGAGTTGATGATTAAATTACCTTCAAGTCCTTATAATGTGCACTGATAGGGACTATGATCCCTGCATTAAAAGCTCCTAATGGAGCAAAGCCGAAGGCTTTTATTACTGAAGGCAGCGGCAGGAGTGTTTTTCCTCCACATAATAAAACCTGGTAATGAGCTTTTAGAAATAATCTAAAAGTGGCTCTAAGGTAATAAACCTGAAACCTGAAAACCTGTGAACACACAGGCCTTTTGCAGAAAAAAAAGGTTCAACTTTCTTGTCATTTGGAGATGAAGAAGGATGACAGTGAAAGTTCCAATACACTGGTTGCTACAATAAAATCTTCTAATCAGCTCTTATTTACAAACTCTGTTTTATCATATAAACAAACTAATTGTTAAAACAATTTAGCATTGTACATTATATCTAATCCTAGCTGTATTTTGGGAAATGAGGCCCCCAAAAGGTGCAGATGGTATCACAAATTAAATTACAAATTGATAAAACCAAAGAACCAATGTGCAGTTGTCTGACATAAACTGAGATTTTCCTGCATATATATACATATACACACACACACACACACACACACACACACACACACACACATACATATATATATATATATATATAAATATATAGATACATAGATACATAGATAGATAGATAGATAGAGAGGAGAGAGAGAGAGTATTGACTGAGACATACATTAAGCAGAAACTCTTGCTCTTGTTATCACAGCAAAGCCAAAACATTTATTTTACTTTCTATTTAGAACTTGAAGGACTTGACCTATGAGAGTGTCTTTACAAAAGGCAGTGATTAAGGGGGAATTCCTGCTGCCTTGCCACTGCAAGTCTAAATTACGCAGAGACAGCAAGAATCTGATCGCGCTATCTTTACAGAATTTTATGGGTTAGAGTTATGGTCAGTATGTTGTCACTTGTAGAACCTAAGCTTAAAGTTTAACAAGAGACATCTGCTCCAGAAACTATTAGTAGATTAGACACTTCCAAATACCAATATCAGCACTGATTAATAGTTAGCAAGGACCCCAGCAGTAGATCAGAGGAGAACCTTCAGTCTGAGAAGGCCTGTATTTTTCTTTTTTCTTAATTCTTGTTTTATTTGACCTGCTTCATTTCCTGACATCTCCTGGCACAGGTTCATACTAGAAAAGCACTTCGGAACTTGAAAGCTCGGACCTCAGTTTGTGTCGAAAAAAAAGTAATAAAATCATTTTAAGCATGGTAAAGACTGCTGTAATGCAATGGTGTAAAACCATAAAACAGTGACAAAATAGCGTTACACTCTTGTGTGAGGCTACTTTCCACTCTGATCTGCATTTTCATAACAATCACCTGAGACGCGGCGCTATTTAAACATGCATCATTGTTCCCACAGTTTATACTTTCTGATGCAATGCAATTAAATGGGAAGTTTTCAGTTGGGTGTAAGGGCTGCTGCTTGATTTTACTTAGCTCCTTTTTTAGGTAGCCTGTTTAATTGTCAGCGTGTAAATTCATTATGCTATGTTAATTTGAGAGAGCCGTGAAACTAGGAGTTGCAGTGTAAATAAGCGGCAAGCCGCGTTACTGTGGACGTTACTTTGGTACTTTGGTGATCTCAGCACTGCTGAAAAAACAGTCAGTTGATGACTGGACAGACATTCAATTAACATTTCTGCTCTGTATGTTCTGGCTTCAGAGTTACACGATATGGACAAAAGTAAACACACTTTTGTGTGTTTCAATCATACCCATTCCCACAGGTGTATAAAATCAAGTATACCAAGACATTTAAGACAACGCCATGCATCCAGCTTTGTGGACACAGTTTGGGGGAGGCCCTTTTCTATTCCAGCATGACTGTGCCCCAGTGCACAAAGCAAGCTCCATA
>JBBPCZ010000163.1:11948267-11964501 GCA_037974445.1 Brycinus macrolepidotus
AATGAATGGGCACAAATTCCCACAGAAACTCCAAAATCTTGTGGAAAGCCTTCCAAGAAGAGTAGAAGCTGTTATAGTGGCAAAGGGGGGACCAACTCCATGTTAAAGATATAATTAGATAATATATTAGACAATATAATTAGAAAGAGATAATTAGCTAACAGGTTGCTGTGGACATTTTAGTTTGTTCAAAACAGTGATCATGACAGCTACATATTTCGCCACAGCAACACCTTTATTGTTGGTGTTTTTTTTATCAACAAGTTTGATTCCTTTTCATGATTTTCATTGATTTCATTTTAAAACTTCCCTAAAAAGACGGGGCGCTGTTTCTGATCACGGAGCGCGAGCCATCAATGCTCACTGATTGTGGGAATATTCAGGGAATGAAAGTTCCAGATTTATGCAGTGTGCAGTAATTCATAGCCACTGCATGTGCAAATTACAATTGGAGAGTGAGATTTGGGTTGGAGTGGCCAATGTCTGTAATTAGAACACTTTAGACAATGTGTTCACAAGAAAGCAGTGACAGGATGGTTGTGTGAGAGACTGCTAAAACAGAGCCTGTGACTCTTCTTGTACTCTCTTAGTACTGTTCCTGAATAGAGACCCTCAGCTTGCCACTATAGTTATTCCTAGTGGTGTAGATGAGTGGGGTGTGAGGGTATGTGCATCACCTATAGGCTACAGTACACAGTGAAAGCTTGTTCAGGACAACAGGACCCTGAGTTGCATGACTTCTAATCAGGTTTGTGGCTCCCCCTAAGCTCTGTGCTGTCTCATCCTCATTGCAATAATTCGCTAATCATTGTTGTGTTAATATATGGGGCACGAATACCTGAGGGCCTACTGCACGCACACACAAAGTATCGGCATAGACATCCATTTTATAAAAATGAGCAAAAAGTAGTCAAAAGCATGAACACAGAAGGAACCAGAGCTTATCATTTAGATTATTCACAGAACCCACCCTTTGCCTTGAAGCAGCTTGCAGCTCTCAAGCAGCTCTATGAGGGGGAACCTGGGATGCTTTGTCAACATACTTGAAGATGACAGCTGGAAACTCATTGGGAGGCATTTTAAATTGTTTTCTTTTTCTTCATAGATTTTTTTTTGTTGGAAATTGATTCCTACAATGTCACTGCTTATATTTATCTCCGAGACAAGTTTCAGGCAGTTAGACGGTGGGTCAGTGGGTCTCAGTCTCATAATTGTGGTTTCACTTCTCTTATCAACAAATGAGAGGCTTGCTCAGTGACAACAACCCCAAAACAAAGTGCAAAGCAGGAACTAAGATGTGTAATCAGAGTAGTAGAACAAAATTGAAGAATAATCATATATTTGTTTGTGTACAACCTTTTGACCTGTTGGGTCCTAAACTGATAGAAACATCAGAATATTAAAAAGTTTTACTCTTCAGTTCAGTTGTGGTTAATTTCACCAGTTAGCTAGGTCACACAATGGTACCAAGCTAGGGGGGGTAAAGGCTAACACGTGTTTTCTCTGAGACACATGCAGGTGCTTCAGCTCTACCTCAAACAAATATTTGTTTTCGTCTGTTTTGATTGAATGCAGCCACAAGAGCATTAGCGAGATCAGGTACTGAGCTCCATCTCTCCGGAGAACACAGTTCTACTGTTCCACAGACCAGTGCTGGGGGCTTTATACCCCTCAAGATGACATTTAATATTAGGCATGATTATCCTGAATTGTTTTATTCTACTTGTAATGCTTTTTCATTTAAATTATATAACCTGTGGGTGTGCACTTGAACACCAGTATCAGTAATGGACGCATGTTAAAGTAACTAAATTCACTTTATTAGAAGATGCTTTTGGACACTTTTTGACATATACAGTCATATGCAAACGTTCTATGAAGCCAGTGAAACATAAATTGGTCAGGTACGGCCAAACTTTTGCACATGGCTGTAGTATATGTAAAAGGTGTAGAAATTCTGAAAAAAAAAATTGTGATAAAGCGAAATAAACAAGTAAAAAAGGAAAAGGTATACATTACATATAAAAAAATAAAAAGAATAAAAGAGTAAAAGAATAAAAAAAATTCTAAATTAAGAATACAATAAAAAAAAAAAAAAACTTTGAAGGTGAAGGCCTGCGTGGCTTTGTGTGCAGAGGTTTTTATCTTTCATTTGCATTTGTTAAGACCTTGAGGGCCTTAACTACTCACCACTGTTTGAAATACTGTAAACTGTAAGTGCTACATCACACACACACACACACACGCACGCATGCATGCACGCACACACACACGCACGCACGCACACACACACACACACACACACACTAACAGTTTGTGTAACTTCCCAGACGCTTCTGGAGAGAGCTGGTCGATGGAAGGGTCAGGTGGTTGGCTTTAGGAGGAACACGATCTCGATGTAAATTAAATCAGACCATTTCAAACGATTAACCCCATCCTCTTACAGCCACATAAATATCCTCTCATAACACCACTCATCGATTCTCAAGCCCAGGCCAGACTAGCCTATCTTCCAATCTAAGACCTTGAAATTTAAGCACAACATACACTACCCGAGGGAGAGCTTGCTACTGTTGAAGTAACGGTGATCCATCATATCACTATAGAGCCCTCAGGTGCACTTGGAAACACTGAATACATTGTGGATAATGTTCCATGTCTAAACAGTGCCTCCTTAAGGGACCTGTTAAAAACAACACTAAAGTGGTATCACAAGATAGTGGATGCCATGAAGAATTTATGAAACCACCTCAGTTCCACGCATGAAAATGGGCGAGTGTATTTGTGTGCATATTTGTGTCACAACAATTTGCTCTGTTTTATGAGGCCAGGCTTGAAACCAGACCTGCTTGGCTCCCGAGACAGCACACGCACACACACATGCACAGCGCCGTCCTCAGACACAGGGGCCTCTGTGTGTGATTGTGCAGCCGCCCCACGCATGTCTGTGGGCTAGGCAAAGAAAGAAAAACTATTTTTGCACTATTTTATCAGTCCCAATCTAAATCACATGATGTATGACCCCGCTACAAGTGTGTATGCAAGTCACGGCGAATGTGTGTGTGTCCTCTTTGCTGGTAACTGCTCAGTTGCATCAGCTGGATGCACACGCAGCTTCTCACACAGACAGAAACCTAATTGGTGTAGCCAAACCACATTTCGTGTCTAACCACACAGAAAACATGTCTGAGAGAAGTTCATCCAGCATTTATAATATTGCCATTGTATTGTGTGCACTTGTGTTTTTTAAGTCTTGCGTTGTCCTCCGTGTTGTCCTCCGTCTGCACTTACGTAGTCTTGTGTTGTTTCTGTTTTTGTTCTTTCTGTGGCACCACAGTCCTGGAGGAACTTTGTCTCATTTCACAGTGAACTTGAATAGATGGCATGCAGTTTTCCCCCTCTGCCCTGCATGGAGGTTCTGTGGAAAATGGGGTAGGTCTACTCTGTTTGTTGCCCTGCTGTCCTAAAGCATGTGACAGAAAAAGAGGTAATAATGTCACACTAAAATTAAAATGGAATAAACTGTATCTAGTACTCCTATTTGTTGTCACTGTCAGATCAAAACCTTCAGCGTTAATTTTTCATTTCATCATCATTTCTCATCATCATCATTTTTCAGCATTTTCATCGTCTGCAGCTGCTCTTTACAATGTGTGAACATTCCATGATTAGTGGACCAGTAGAAACAGTCCAGTATAACTTGACCTAAAATCTTGTTATATTAATTTACATTAAAAGTCAGAAATGTTTTCAGGAGACTTTTTTCTTCTCTTGAAAAGATGCTATTTTGTAAGGTTTTGGATTGACAGTGAGAAAATGCTCTAAATAATTCCCTGTACTCATTTTACTCTGTAATTTTATTATTAGCACTTTTTAGTCTGTTTTAAATTTTTTTCTCTGCATTTTATGTTTACTCTTCAATAAGTTGTTTAAAAATGTAAAATACTGCTTCTACTAATAATAGAAATAATAGAAATAACAATAACATGGATACGGGGTGGTGGTGGCCTACTGGGTAGGATACTTGCCTCTGGACCAACAGGTCATGGGTTCGAATCCTACCTTCAGCTCACCACCACTGGGTTCCTGAGCAAGACCCTTAACCCCAAGTTGCTCCAGGGAGACTGTCCCCTGCAGTTAAGGAATGGAAGTCGCTTGCTAAATGCCATAAATGTAAATGTAAACTAATATGGATCGGTGGGCTACACCTATTTCCATGATCATGGAAATTCATAAAGTGATGACTGCCCCACTCATTCTTGATGTGATTCTATGTTAATAATATTGCCATACAATAACTTTATGCAGCATCATAACTTTGCTGATGTTTTTCTAATGTTTTTGAAATGCAACTCTTTGCCACTTATTTAAACCTGATATTATATCTCAACCGACCTCTTTCCCTCGTCTGGCATTAAAGCAGCAGCGTCGACAAAGTGGGCTTTGAGTTAAAGACCTCTTTTTAGAGCAGTGCATGTGATTTTGTGGAGATTGCCCAAAGCTACCAGTGTCCCTTCTCCTAGACCCACAGAGCATGAAGACACCCTATTGTTCACATCTGCGGTCCAAACTGTGACTACGTCTGTGCGCATACGAGTGCGTGTTCTGATGTTTGTCTCTCCCTTATGATGGATGGGAAGATAGGTTGAGGGTGCGGACGAAGGGGAAAAACAAGAAGATGAAGGTGTTGACATGTCTCTAACAGGCCTTGCTTGGAAACTTTCTGGAAATGCGCCATGTGACGGTGTGCAAATGTTTAAGGAAGGCGGTTGTTGTGGTTCTAGAGCGTGGCCACAACAACTGCACGTTAGGCAGACATAACTCAAATATGAGTCAGTGTATAAGCTTATTTAAGAGCATTCAGGAGCGCTGACAAATATTTAAATAAAAAGCAGAACAGTGTTGTTGCTGTGCTTGGGTGTTACTCTAAGCAGCTTTCCGTGTCATATGGATTCAACTGTTCTGAGCCTGTTTTACTGACTCCACATGCTACCTCAGGGACTCCTACAGTCACCATCAGAACAGCAGGCATCATATGATCAAAGTGGTGACTGTGTTCAAATGACCTCTCTTTCTCCTATTTGTCTGAACTGGACAAGAAAACAAAATGGCGGCTTGATTTCCCAAGACAAAGGATTCTGATGTACTTGTAGTTAACTGTGCACAAGGGCAAAGAAACGTTTGTTTTTGTACTTTGATCCCCAAACAGGATCTTGAATTGAAAAATGACACTGAAAAGATATTTATTTCATGAATAGCCACAGCGAATGGAAGATTTTTTGACAGGTTTTCTATTATAGCACTTTTTGAATGCTTCGCTCAGTTTCCAGCATTTAAAGTAAAGTAAAGTGGCCCCTTATAGTCATGTGTGAACACAACACAGCACGGCACACAGTGTGAACAATGTGAAATTCTTTCTCTGCATTTAACCCGTTCACCAAGTGAAGCAGTGAATGGATAACCTCCAGATGTAGTATTACTAACTCCACCACAAATCCAGAAATGTGGTTGAAAGGTATGTCTGGGGCAAAAGTTCGGAGCATTCTAAAAGGCCACAAGAGCAATCATGTTCTCAATGCAGTTTGTTTTTGGACTGTGCAGAGCATTTCCTTCTATTTTCTTTCTTTCACAGTGTTGTAGTAAACAGGGTTTATTTTCGTTGAAATAAAGCTGTCAGTATGGGCCTAATGAGGGCAGTTAATACTCCTGACCCAGAAAGAGAGAGAGGGAGAGAGAGAGAGAGAGAGAGAGAGAGAGAGAAAGAGTTTCATTTTACACATACTAGTTTACCTCCTTCTAGCATGCAGGACTCTTGGTGTCGTTATCCCAAGGCTCATTGATGCGCTTGGCCATGACAGACAAGTGTCGTAACACACAGTGCATCGCAGTTTGACCCATACTGACTGGACCATGGAGTAATGAAAGAAGGTGGCCTGGTCTGTTGAATCATGTTTTCTTTTGCATAATGTGAGTGGATGGGTGTGTACACATTAAGGCATTAACGACTTCAGATTTTTTCAGATCGACTTATCCATCAATAAAGTGGAAGTCGAGTCGACTAGTCGTCTGCAGATGTCATCACACAGACACATCTTATGGTGTAGCTTGGGACTGTGTTGTCTGGTTCAAAAAAATGTAGGATTTCTTTGAAGCTTTCGCCTTGCACTGCAGCCAAAGGTCTCACATCTTTAACGATGAAATTAACAAGCAGATCTGTGATCAGTCAGAAGCTTTTCTGTAAAGCCACTCAGCTCCTCTGGACCGTGCCGTTTGTGTGGTCTAGAGTGAAGTATCTCCATACATGTGATGTGTGTCTGTCGCCTACTGCCTCTGCTGCCGTGTCTCTCGTCTTGTTGTGCTCTTGTGTTTAGATTCCCCTCCACGCGCCAACGTTACCGCCCCTTTTATGAAGTGACTATAATAATTGCTTAAGTCAAGGAACGCATGTCAGCGTGAGCCAATCAGAGGCAGAGACTGCACTGTGCACACAAGAGCGCACACAAAGAGAGGAAAAAAAACACGTGACTTGTCGACTTCTCTCAGGGGTCGTCGACTTGTGCCTCTGACGTCAACGCGTCGACAAATCGGCTTTTCTGTTAATGCCCTAGTACACATTACTTACCTAGGGGAAGAGATGGCACCAGGAAGCATTATGGGAAGAAGGCAAGCTAGCAGAAGCAGTATGGTGCCCTGGGCAACATTCTACTGGGAAACACTTGGTCCTGGCATTCATGTGATTGTTACTTTTCACACGTACCACCTATCTAAACACTGTACACTCCTTCATGGCAACAGTAATCTGTAATGGCAGTGTCCTCTTTCAGCAGGATAATGTGCCCTGTTACACTGTAAAAATTGTTCAGGAATGGTTTGAGGAACATGACAAATTCCCCAGATCTCAATCTGATCAAGCATCTGTGGGATGTGCTGGGCAAACCAGACTGATCTATGGAGGCTCCAACTTGCAACCTAGAGAACTTAAAGATCTGCAAATATGTTGGTAACACAGCACACCTTCAGAGGTCTTGAGTTAATGACTTGCTGGGTCAGTGCTGTTTTGGCAGCACAAAGCGGACCTACATGACACTAGACATGTTGTATTAATGTTGTGGCTGATCGGTGTATATTTGCGTCAACCTGAAACAGGAGAGTGACGGCCTAGTTGAGCTGGAAGGACCTGTCCCCACCCAATTTAGTAATCACATCTCCATCAGTTTGCCAGGAGGGTTCAAGGCCATCAACAGTTGCTTCCCTGAAGCAATTCAGTTTCTGGATGTGTGCAACTGAAACTCCTCCTTTCAGGTGTTCTCCACACTGATATGGACATTTTAAATGATCTTTTTCACAAGTTTTCATAGACTAATACTATCTAAAAGCTCTTTTTAGTGGCTACTAACATGCTCCATTTTACCCTTGTAGTTCACAATCTTGCATGGACAGTCATTTTCTGGTCTACTGGCCTGTTCCATTCAACCGTCTTTTGTCTTTAAAAGTGAGTGAATATTTCTGAATGATGATGTCTTTTCTACATCATATTGGAATGGTGTTCTTTCTTCTCGTCGCCACTCATTTTGGTAACTACATCTTCATCAAACTGCTATTGCAAAGAAGCTTCAAGGCCATCAACAGCTCTTCCCTGAAGTAATCCACTGGGGATGACATTGCATACTATATGTCTAAAAGTATTCAAACGCCCCGTTAAATCAGTGAATTCGGTTGCTTTAATGTGCTCTCATTGCTCACTTAACTGTTAAATGGCACACACACAGTTTGTATACATTTCCTTTAGAAAAACACTGCTCTGAGACTGTGACGGCCTGGAACAGCCACACAGAAGTTTAAGGACATCATGTTCATTGCTAAGCATCATTCAGCATCAGCAGCTGTCCTTACTGATAGTCTTGCAGTGGAAAGCAAACAAATCCTCACAACAATGTCCTAACATCTAGTGTAAAGCCTTCCCAGAAGAATGGAGGCTGTTGCTGCAGCACAGAGGGGACAAACTCGTTCTTTCTACCCTTGATTTCAGAAGAAACGTTTCTGAGAAGGTATGGACAGACTCTCTGACATATGGTACATGTGTGCAAGCTAATCTTACACTCATCATGTTGGTAATGAGGTTTTTTTTGTATAACATTATCTGATAACAAAATCTTTAAAAAACCTTAGTACTATTTTTAATGAGCATATTTAATTAACTAATTAGAATTTTCTTGTTTGCTTAACTTCTGCAATTATGTCTGTCTGTCATAATGTCATAAAGAATGATAACGAGAAAAAAGAAGAACACCGTTCCTTGCTGACTAACTGTGCTGACTGGCACATACTTTTGTCACTCACTGTGTTTGTCATTATTGCAAGCAATCGGGCAATACCTAGTTTATTGCAAAGTGACATTTTGACTGCACTCTTGGTGTAAAAGTTGTTAAACTTGGTTTGGAAGCTGTTCTGGGACTGTGCCAGTATTGTCATAAGATTTTGTGGTCACAGTTTTGAGAAATGGCACCATTACCTGAACCCTCATGTAATAAGTGCGGCTAATGTGGGGAGGCCTGTCAGCGGTCGATTGGTTAAAAGCCTCTATGTCATCAAACCATGGACTTACTGTCCTCGCACAAAAGAGTCTATAAACAAGAATCAGAGAGGATGACCAGAAAGGCCTCACACTGTGCCTCAGGAAAACTGAGCAAACAAAATGTCTCTTATTTTGTTTTTTTTTATTATTATTATTCCTTCTGCTTTCCCATGTATACTCAGCCACAAATTGCTGAATGCAAAAAAGGCTAAAATATCTTAAATTCACAGACCAAAATATCTTACATTCACTGACAAAGTGAACAGCAGTGCAACAGGGGAGAAATGAAGTATAGCACATAAGTAATTGCAGAAATTTTCGTGTGTGGCTTACCAAAAAAAGTGAAGAAATTGAAAGTGCGGATTTAAAACTTTCAATTCATATCACATATGTGTTTGCAAGTAATGGAGGAAAGACTTCCATATTATTTGAGCTCAATAAAAGTTATGTTTGCACTCTCACAATCAGAGCCCTGTTTACATTTTTGCCACATTTGTTTGGTCATTTTTGTGGCATTGAAATAAATGATAAAGGCTGTAAGTGCAGACTTGGACCTGTTGGTAAAGAATGTGAATGTACTTAATTGCTATTTGCTTACTATTTAATTCATTAATCATTTAATTATGAGCATGACAGTAATATCTTTTAAAGTGCCAACTGTCACCTTCAGTTTAAAGTTATCTACGTTGAGTAAACCACATAAGGATCACATCCCATCTTATGGACCGACCTACCCATTTGAGGGAACCAAAAGTAATTGGACAAATGGCTCCTCAATGGTTTCTTGACCAACTATGTCAATGCATCGCTCTTTCTTACACAAGAAAGGAAAGAGTACAGAGCCAAAACAACAACAATTACCTCCCTGTCCAATTACTTAAGGACAGTGTGCTATAACAAAAGTACAAAAGAAGTGGAGAAGTTTCACATCAATGGGTTACGAGATCTAAACCAGGATTTTAGCCTCATCAGCAGGTCCACGGAACCAGAAAAAGCCAACCATGCAGAATAAAGATGAAAGGATTAGAGATTTTCTGATTCTCTCTCTCTCTCTCTCTCTCACTTATGTTCCAGCCACTCCTAAATGGCAAAAAGAGGAACAACTGCATTCAACTTCAATGTTACAAAAACAGTTCAGCCAAAAATATTAATATTGCTAACAGTGAATGAAGGTGAATACGCACCATTTAGCAAGTTGTTGGGTGTATTTATTTATTTATCTATCTGTCTATCATCTATCTATCTATCTATCTATTACTTATGTCATTTGTGTGTTACCTGGATGCCAACTTCCACTCTTTGTTATGTCAGCCTGCTTAGTTGGTTCTTTTAAGCTCTATACTGTCAACAGTCATTTTAAGCATCACTTAGAATGACAGACAGAGTGGCTGTAATTGCTGTTTGACAAAAGCAATCAGATTTCTTTGCTTTTTCACTTTAAACAAACATGAAGAAAAAAATGCTGTTTGTTCCTGCTTACTCAGTGAGGAAAACGTGTGTGAAACTAGATTTTTCTCAAATTAGAGGGCTTTGGTTCTGTTCCAGTGGCTCAGTGGTCTGCAGGCGCAGACATAGGGTGGGAGTAAAGTCATCTAAATCGAAAGCATGCCAAGTGAATTTAGAATGACTGATTTAACTTGGAGTTTTATTTTTAACCACACACATTTGAATGCAACATCAGGATGCAAGGCAGATGCAATCATAAGCATATATATTTCCATTCATGCCACACTCTGTTCTCAAGTTTCCCACACACCTCTGTGGAATCTGCAACCACAGATGGACAATAATAGCAATGAATGATGAATGTCAACAAAGGGAGAGATCCAAATGCAGCACTGCGTGGGACTGGAAGCGATGCAATAAGAGTGATAGCACAACTGACATTTCCTTCAATTGTGTTTCCTTTCAGCATTTTAAAAAGCCCGTTTTTCCACAATGATGCCATGAATATACAGCTCAGTTCTCATAGACAAGGACACGCAAAAGCATTCGCTGGGTGTAAAACTGGTGAAAGGACCTTTATATGCCTTCATATTTGCTCTGTACACCTGACGATTTCTCTGTCTGGTTTGGACTTTATGTATGACGCCTTGTCAGGACAGGTTTGTTGGCTGTGTGGGTTAAACACCTTTATCTATCTATCTACCTATTCCTCTTACACAATATCAGGTTTATGACATGCCTGCCAGGACTAGGTGCTGACATATCTAAAAAATATGAAAAATATTGACATTTAACAGCAGAAAGGCTCAAGCTAGAATTCTCTTGAAATCTGATTAGGACTCAATAAATCTTGGCTAAATGCCATATAAAACAACAACCAAACAAACAAGCACAAACAACATTAGGTTGAAGGCTTTAAATGTTTAGAATGATATCAGACCATAAATGTTTTTGGAAGAAAATAACAACAGATTAAGATGCTTCTGAATATAAAAGCATCATCTTTCTCTTTTAAAATCGCCATTATTCTACCCAAAGGCTCAGGCTTGCTGTTGGCCTGCGTACCCCCTCTGACTGTGAGATGGCTTTATTTTTTTATGCGTACTGGTATTTTTGAGGCAGCTGTGTTATCAGCACTCTTCTGGGCTTTTGTTGTGCGCAGGGTAACCAAGAGGTGAAGGAGAAGAACCAGCAGCCTCCAGCACCACTGCCAAAATTCGGCTGCTCAGAGAACTTCAGAGCTTCTCAGAGATTCTTCTTTGGCTTGTATGGAGCAGAGTGGAAAAATGTTCTGTATAGAGAATGAGGAAAAAGAGGATGTGGAGGAGATGAACGCAAGCACCCAGCTTCCAAAAAAAAGCTGTGTCATCCCTGCTTTGCCTTAGCCACATGCTAGAAATGCTAGCATCACTCCAGCCAGAAAGTGCTTGGGTATCTTCTAAAGCGAGAAAATGGCTTACACACTTCAGTTAGGTTTAGAAAATGCAACAAGTTCTGAACTCTGAAATGGCGAATGGCTAAAGCTCTAAAAAGCTAAAAAGTATTGCAAGCACTGAAGTGCTAATCTGTTCTCTGCGTGGCATGTGGTGTTAGGAGCCAGGAACAAAGATGCTTTTTTTCCCTTTTCAGTAGAAACCTCTGGTAAAAGTTTTTCCTGGTATGATTGTGTTTGAAGCCCCAGATCCACCGACTGTACACATCACTAGCCCACCTTTAAGCTAAATTTCCTCATGGTCAAGGCATGAAAATCCACACAATTATGTAGACTTAAAAGGTCATACTGAAAAAGGCACTGATTAGACCAATGGTATGTTGGTTTAAATCATCTTTTAAATCGTCTTTTAAATCTGATGAATATATGACATAGCCTAATAGCCCAAATCTGGATTAGTCCTACTCAAAACACCTCGTTTATAGATTTAACCATCACATCATGTGAAAAAGGTTATAGGCTGTAGTTAATACCTCAAAAGGGGTGATTCATGAGCCCATGTGTCGTAGGATCTGAGGAGATTTGGGTAGAGTTAGTTGCTACTTGTGCATACTAAGTGGAATGTGCAAGAAGCAAAAAACTGATTCTAGATCAGCACTGTTACTTGCTGCAGTATGACCCCAGTCTTATTCAGCTTTCTTATGGAATAAGAACAGAGAAATGCCTTTTCGCTTTTTTTCCCTCACAGAAAAGGCATTGTTCTTTTTGTTCAACTTTCTTAAAGGAATAGTACAATATTTTCCATTAAAAATGTGTCTTATTCCACGTTTTAATGCTAGTGTTTCAAAGTATGCTAAGGGACCCAAAAGTACCTCCTTTAAGTTTCAATGGGCACAACAGCTATTTTTTCTAAAAACTGTAAAATACCACTTATCCAGTGATGCAACATGCTCTATTCTTATTATCTAATGGTATGACCTGATAAAAAACAGAATTCATCACTTCCCACTTTCCTGTTTCACGAAATCGGAATATTAACAGTCCAGGACCAGAATATTAACAATCAAGCTAACAGGTGAATAATTTTGTGAATATAAAATATTTTATGATAATATCATAATTCACATGATAATTTAAATACATGATACCGTTAATCTGTTTCGATGGTTGGAGACCACTTTATACCAGTTTAAAAGCCAGTTCTATGCCCCTTAGAAACCCATGGGAGTTATTGTTGTGGCATATATTACTTTAAACATGCAAATTTTAGGCTATTTAATATTTTACATGTAAACACGACAAGCTGAAAAGAATAAAAGTGTTTCAACAGAAATGCACACATACACACTCTCACAACATCACTTACTTGCTCACAAGGGGCAAGAGACCAGCATCTTCAGGCTATTGCTGGAATTGGTGCTCACATGATGTTCACCCACACCCACACTATGCATGTGGGGAGGGGAGTTGTGGTGGTGGGGGGTTTCAGGTCAATGTTTCAGAATGCAACAATAAGCAGTACTGTTACTGGCCTTACAGTGGCAAATCTAACTGTAATAGCAGAGGTGGCAATTTAAAGGCCTTATTTCAGCCTCCAGGAATAAGACAACATGGTCCTTGTCCTAAAAATGGTTACTGTGCTTACTTTGTAAATCATATATTGTTGGATTCATATCAAACCATTTTTATCCCATTTAAAAATGCCCTTTCAGTTATGTGAACATGTCATCATGTCATCATGATGGTGGTGGAGAGCATTGTCTAACACAGTCCAAAATCTCTCACTGGTGTTCAGATGGGCTGAGATTTGGTGACTGCACAGAGGACAGCGTATGATTTACATACTTTTCACACTCAATGTTCACAATACTACACAGTGCTGCTTTGTCTTCTCTGTAAGTGGCCATTATCTTCCTGGGAGAGACCACTTCTATCAGGATTAAAGTCATATAAAGATAAAGGTGATCAGGCAAGATAACTTTGTATTGTTTAGCAGTGATAAGTGGATCCAAATTACATTTGGATAAGTAGATCCTCCATAAGTAGATCAGTGCCTGTGGTTCCTGCTCTATTGAACTCTCGGTTGTGGATTTATATATGTAATGAGAGGTTTATACACTGAAGCCATCCTATAATATCCTTTTCTGTGTGGTTGTGAAAAGACAGTTCTTTGCTGTCACAAAGGGTCCATCCCTGTTCACTGATGTCTTGCCTGAAGTTCTAATTGCAGAGGCTACTTTAGTTATACACTACACAGTTGAGCAGTCTTTGTGACCAAAACACTTGCTATGAACTTCTTTTAATGTCAGTTAGATCTGTTCCTCTTGCCATCTTGATCTAGAATCAATGTTTACTGGGTCTGCTCAGCATTTTCATACATGCCCTAGAGCATGGTAGAGCGTTAACTGCTAAACTGTAATACATGGTGGTAAAATATGGTGGTGGATGTGTGATGCCGTGGAGGAAAAAAAAGGAAATCTTGTTAGGATACATGGTATATTAGCCTCTCAGTCTAAGACATTGATGAATGAATAGGCAGATGGCAAGGAGAACAAAGTTGAGGAAACACAAATGGTGAGTAAGGACAAAACAAGCAAAGTCAAAAGGTAAGGTCTGTGTTCATATCTTACCTTCTCATGATGATTTGATGGTGATTATATTGCTCTAACAGATCGGCACATTAAAGAAGTCAAAAAAGCATGTTTTATTTAGTCATTGTGAAATCTACTGATTTTTTCTGCCATCCTTTTCCACAGACAGCACACCCTGATAACAAAACTCACTTTGGCTAACCTTCAAGGTTCTACAGGAATGGAGCTTCAAAAATAACGTAATGACCCTTAACCTGTCTTTGGCACAGGAATTTCGGCAACTAACAGTGTTGTGAAACTGGAGAGAAGTTCATATCTGTGGGGCGTGCACCCATATATTGTCTTCTGCTGGTGATGTGCTGACCTCAACACCTTTAACCTTCAGGGCAGAAAGTTCAACTCTGAATGTCTCTGCTGGAAACTTCATTGCTGTGTCTGAAACAGGCTGCCCTCTGATTTGCCAACTGAACAGACGTTCAGGACGGACGTCTACATATGAGATCAGAGGGAGAGAGGTCTGGCTATACATCTTGCTCCTCAACTGTCTGTGTGTATGTGATCTTCAAAGGGAGGCTTCTTACATTGTAAAAGGCTCGTACATTTATAATTCACACTTTCATAATCAGAGCACACTACACTGTAAGCTCTAGTAATATAAGGTCAAATAAGGTCAGATTTCTCTAAGTCTAATTATTTCCATCAAAGCACATGTATGACATTCAGGTAGGTTTATCCAAGAAGAGAAACAAGAGATAAATTGATACCAGTGTATCAAACCAACAGTGAAGCCAGGTGGTGGGAGGGAGGTTTGGGGGTACCACTCCATTTGTCAGAGACTGCACCCTGTGCTGTAGCCTCTGATTTGAATCTTTGTTGGGAATGGTCCACAGGTTCAGGCGGATAATGCCTGAACAGAGCTGAAAGCTTTGCAACATCTGCTTGAACTCCAAAGAAGATCAAGGATTGCTGACTGTCATTCATTTTCCTTCATGGTCACCTGACCTAACATTTATGGGGCCAAGCATTCGATAACATTACAAGTTGCTCTTTGGAATATAGTGAGGTCATGCTGGGATAAAATGGATCATCAAATTTTGCCCAAATGTGTGCCCACGTGCTAAACACTAATAAATTCTGAAATTTCAAAGATTCAACTTCCAATTTTTCATTTTTTTAATTGCATTGTATCGCATAAAATTATTGAGAAAGACAAAAGTAATATTTCAAGTTATGAACAAACTTACAAATGCTTTAGCTACATTGATTTCTCTGTGTTGCTGTAAATACTTTCATTACAGCAGTGTGAACATTGTCATAAAATAAATAATAAGAAACTTGAGTGATAGCTTGACTTCTCCATTAGCAACAAATAATTGGCTGTGCAACAACAAGAAACACCCATAACAGGAATTAACACAGGTTGCAAGCTTAAGATTTCCATGTGGAACATAAAAATAATTTCTGTATAGATTCATCAGTCTTCACACAAAGGCTGATGAATATTCTCTGTATGACTGCATGCACCAATCCATAACGTCCGTGCCATGACCAACAACTATACATGTCGTTACACCCCTAGATGCGACATACTCCTTTCAAATGTGACATAAAAGGGGTCAGTTTGCATATTAAAAACAGTTTGTGTGTGTGTGGGGGGGGGGGATTGTGTACAGGATTGTGCGCTTGATTTTATATACCTGTTAGCAAAGGGTGTGGCTGAAACACCTGAACTTAATTAGAAGGTGTATCCAAATATATTTGGCCACAAGGAGTATGTAAATAACCTAATTTGATTGGTCACATTGTTTTCGGAATGCAACCTTAAATGTATAGAACAAACTTCTGTGATGTCACAACCATGATGGATTAAAACTGGCTACTTAGATCTATAACTATAACATAATGGTAATATGTCTGAAATGTTACAGGATGATGAGATGAACTGTCTCTGATGTTTGTGAGTGGAGGAAATGTTTCCATTTCTCCAGCAACAATCTGGTTACAACCTGTGCTTACAAGGATGTGTTCAACAGTGCCTCAGTAAAATGTGAAATTATTAAATGATTACTAACTGATTTTTAAATGAAAAGGGGAAAAGACTCCTATATATATATATATATATATATATATATATATCTTTGTGCTGGGAACGTTCACGCGTTCTTATCACGTTAACGCGTTATTTACTTA
>JBBPCZ010000163.1:11972926-11984930 GCA_037974445.1 Brycinus macrolepidotus
AAACATGCGATTAATCGCGATTAAATATTTTAATCTACTGACAGCCCTAATATATATATATATATATATATATATAAATATATATGTCATAAGCCCACTAGTACTTTTAATGTGATATGAAATACTTTAAAAATAGGAGTACTTAAAAACATACTGAGCATCTCCTCCAGTGAACACATGCCTTTTATCTTGTGATATGTGTGTGAATGTAGAGGAAGGACTTTCCTGAACATATAACAAATATATCAAAACCAGGTTTATACATTTTTTAAAGGTGGTCTTGGAAAGAAACCTTTTTCATATATTAGACGGTCAAGGTAAGCACTTATAATATTCTTAAAACTTTCTACAGAAACAGTTTTGTAAAAACAAATATTTACCCATATGTCACAATTGCTCAAGATTTTGATGTTATTTCCCACATGTTATTTCCCTTACTAGCAATTATTTGGATGGTGGGCTTAAAGGGTGTGCTGCCATGGCTGTACATAGATACTGATTCTAATTAATTCTGCTTCCAATTCAGGGAAAAAGGCAAATGATTTTATTCATGCAAATCTGTATTCTTTGATATTCTGATTTCTGATTTTATTATCTCAGTTTGTAAGAACAAAAAAATGCTTAGTTACCACCTAATAAGCACCCTGTGCGTTTCTTTGCCATTTCTTGAATGTAAAACTAATGTCTTTAAGAAACATAAAGCTTTTCCAGGGTCACAGCAGGGGACCGGGTGAAAAGAAATTCCAGAGATTTCCACTGGATTTGCTGTTTCATGTTCATAACATAAATGTGTAAAATACCGTGATTTTAAAGTCTGTAAATGGAAGCATGGAGCCAAAATGAAGTAAAGTAATGTAAAGTAAAGTAAAGAAAAGTAACAATGTATCTATAGTTAACAAACTCAAATATACAGAAGATAAGGGCATGCCTTACTTGTTATTGAGAACATTTTTATTACCCTTTATCAGCATGACTGGCTTCAGTGCAGTATGATAACGTTTCACATACATTTCTTAGTAGCTCTAAATCATATTCCAAGTTGTTACACAAGTCAAATGTGAATACGTCAATTTTAAATCGATGCTTAAATTTATTAGAGCATAGAAACATCACCCAAACTTTCAGTTTTGAATAAATCTAAAACTTTGTTAAAATAAACACAAGTGAATACATAATTAGGCAGTTAATAAATACAATTAATTGACTTATATGACAAAGCCTGATAAGTTACTTGGTCGACTTAGAGGGAACAGCCCAACCCTGAACGCATTTGTTGTTTATTTATTAACAGTGATTGCCAGTATAAATGTTTATTACAATACTTTATTAAAAGGGTTAATAACACCTTACTTGAACCTGCTACATAACATTAACATAACTATGCCTTAACATGCCATACGCTGCCATGAGCTGTCATGACAAATTTTGATCATTAATGTAGCAGTGTTATCATTACTTGTAATTATCCCGACAGCTACTACAATGTTTAATGTTGCATTGCCAGGTGATATAAACTATTATGAATATCACATTATGCGATATGCAAATCTGAACTTGAGTTGGAAATTCCTAAAGAAAAACAGACACAATTCACTGGCTTCCTAGAGAGAAAAATATATCCATCAGTCTACTTATCTATGGAAATATTATAATAAGCACACTGTGTTATCTGTACTGTCTCTTATCTTTATCTCTACTTTACTCTCATTGCATGTGTGTGTGTGTGTGTGTGTGTGTGTGTGCGCGCGCGTATCTGACTTTTTTGGTGAGAGAGTATTTTTTTTTGGAAACTGTACTCCACCCGAAGCACATCACCGCATGACAAGAGAGCAAACTCTTGATCTCAGTCATAAGACCAACGGCCGATAAATTATTTATCTACTGTACCTAATTACCTCTGAGCAAAATTAGCATGTCAGTCGACTGTGTAAGAGTGTGACGGTGTGTTCTTACAACTGTTATGGCTGCTTTGCGTACCTCTCAGGCAGTTTTACAGTGATTTACAGGTAGACCAAATACAATGTCAGTAAAAGTTAGATCGATATCATAAAAGAGAAGTACTTGGATCAATAGACCCGCTTGCAGTATGACTTTTTAATAGTGGCTTAAGCCTTCACATTATGTACTGTTGCCAAGGGCGTCTCTCTGTATAAATAAATTTCGTTTATTGCATTATGAAGTAAAGTGGACTGTCTTTGATGTGCCAAAAAAATATTTTAATCTTACACTAAATGCAGTGAATCTAAAGCTAAAAATAACACCAAGCATGTCTTGACTGACAGACTAAGTTTGGGCTGAGGGAAGAATGTGGCTTTCATTTTAGGCCTAACTATCCCTTTAACCCCTAGAGATCCAGAGTTATTGCTTTGCCCAGAATACATTAAATTGATCAAATGTTGACCTTTGATGACTCATGAGATGTAATGATAATTGTCCTAAAATTCCTCACGAGAAATAGTTTTAGACAAAAAGGGGACATGAGATACTTGGCTCATGAGATACGGGATCAGATAAAACTTATTCACAGCATCATAACAGAAAAGGCTCTCAGTCTTGGATGAGAAACAGTTGAGTTCATATTGAAATTCCTGTTTTTAGTTTAGTAGCAGATGAGCAGATGACCTTTATCTTTGCAAATCTGAGCACAATTGTGCAACTTTAATGAGATCTTTACTAAACTAAGAGGAGACACATGTGACTACTGGGGCCTTTTACTCAGGAGAAATATCCGAGCAGCAGGGGCCTTCTGGAAAAGTCTCCTCCTAAAACCACCCATCTGATCTAGGAAAAACTAAACAGATGTTAAGGCGACCTTATTTTTTATTTTTCATTCTGTCATTTTGTGATATTATTCATCTGTAATTATACAATCACATTAATCAATTGCATAGCGAGCCACTCAGTGAATAACATTTATGGCTGAGGTGTCCAATCTCATATACGCAAGTAGAATAAAGTGCACTTCTATATGTTTAGTATGTTTAGTATGTTCTGTAAGTTTAAAACTTTTAAAGGGTTTATATTTTACCTTGTTTATAGAAATAAAGACATAACTGTTGTTTCAGAATGTACTGTTCCATCCCCTTTTCCGTACAGTCTTTTGCCTCGGTGCAAACACAATAAAAAGTGGCAAACACAATAAAAATGTTGATGTTTTGCTGAGAAACAATTAGCCCAACAGGTCCACTCAGGGAAGACTATAGTTATTGACTGTTGGAGGACTTCACACCCTTGTGGTTGAAGCTTCATGATAGATGTGCTACTCAGAGGGAAGGGCCACTATTGTGGTGCACTGATGGTGGTCAGTGTTTTCAATACGCGTTTAGTGGCGACGAGGGTTTTTTCTCTAAGTGATAAATCAATTGGAGGTATCGCTTACAGATATGGCGTTTTAATCTGGCCTTGATATCCTGGCGAAACAACGGCGGCCTGTGCGAGTAACGGGAGACGAGCTTTGGAGAGGCACACTGAGCACAAAGGAGGAGCCGTCCAAAGCCCGAGCCAGGCCGGGCGGAACGGAGAGGCCAGGGAGTCGAGTTACACCTGACAGACTGTAACATATCGAGCAAGGCTGAGAGGTAACTAATCTAATTTGGCCCCATTCGCCTCTGCAATCCAAATACATCATAAATCGGATTCAGTCTCAACTGCTTCTCTGATAAAGCAAAATAAAGCAAGATTGGGTTTCCCTTCATAGCTCTCCACAGACCAGGATGATCCACATGATCTGAGTTTTTACTGTTGGGGGGGATCAGAGGAGAACTTTGTATCAACACATCAATATTTTAACCTACATTGTATCATACAATGGTGGCACACAGAATCCTGCAGATATTAGTACACATATTGTGTACAGTCCCTTATTTGGGCTTCGAAGTAAATGCAGTTCGGCTCTGACATCTCCAGCTCTAGGTTAGCCTTCATTTAAAATGAATGTGCACATTAGCCTGGTGGTAGGTTCAAATCCTATTTGTGTCATCTGTGGTGCAATACTACTTCACCAAGAGACTAGCTCTGTTACCACCTTACATGAACTAGTATCTTGTTGTGATGTGGTCAGCTATGACACGTGTCCAGTCGTACTTTTTATTTGCTGCATTCCAGCCTGTCCATACCAAACAGAATAAGGAAACAGAATCTGTAAACATGTGTTGTTTCTTATTTTGTCTTATGGTAAGCTGTAGTTGTAAGTTTTTATACTACACTTTTCTTAATGAACATCAGTTGTCTACATGAGTTAGAAAGTTCTCTCACTGGCTTAGTCACATAAAAGATGTAAACTACATCCAGTCAAACCCCTTTCCTCCAGAATTTCACAGTCCTCAATCGTGTATAAAACCAAATGTTTTCATTATTATGTAAAACCGGACTATCGTGAATCACATGTATCCAGTAGAGCTCTCGACTGACATAAATAGGATGCTGTGCAGCAAAGTAACAAGTAGACATTTAGTTTCTACTTTAACCAACAGAATAGCTCCAATCACCACTCCATGAACTTTGAGTTTTTTATAAGCTTTCACTTTCAAGTGGGGTTTTCTCTCACTTCTCTCACTTTCTCTCACGCAGTTCCACATGAAAGCTGAGTATCATTTCATTAAAATAAGCCATTAATGTGCATCGATGAAATTGTATATTTCCTTTGGCCCATATGTTCTGAGCACAAGTTTTTCAAACCATATGGCTAAAAGCGAGCGTTTATCACTGAGTTTGGTGAAACACAAAACAGTAAAAGTCCAAACCTGATGGTGAATAAATGTATAACTGTTACATGTAACTGAAATAATCAAATTGTCAGATGTTCACCCTACGTCTAACTATACAAAATGAGCTCACTTCAGACCAATTAGAGCAGATTCTGTTTATCATGGTAAACTTAATAGACATGAATGGGTCCATATAAATGAAAGTTAAATTTAAACGTTGTTGTCATGATACCAGTACAGGATAACAGCAAGCTCACTAGGGCCACAATACAAAAGCACAAAGCCATGGAGACACAGTACAGTGACAAACTGTGCTGTGGTCTGGGCCCTCAGTCTTAACACATCTCAATTCTTGTCAATATATCTAATAAATCTCTTTATGAGATTGTTGTTAGAATATTATAAGATTCTTGAATTTATTTACTGATTTACTGATTATTTACTGATAGTGTTTCAAGTAATTATGTCTACAAAAATGGTCCTATTCTATTGGCAGATCATTTTTGCTTGTTTCAAAACACTATTGCAGAAATATTTCCTTTTTTTAGAAATAAAGCTTAAAAAAGCAAATCATCATTTAGCCAAGACTATATCTAAGTTATATCAATAAGCCATATCACTAGATAAAATGAAGTAAAAGAGATAAAACAAATTAAACAGTACAATATACAATATTATTATATTATTATTACAACAAGATTATTCTGTGATCGTTTTCAACTGGATAATTGGAACGATGTGTGCAAAAAGTAAATAAATGAAAAAATATTGTAAAAATAAAAGTGTTGAGAAAAACTGTGTGCTGTGGTGTGTTCACATTTGACTATAAGGGCCACTTTACTTGTTTTAGCTTTTTATCATCTTAATTCACTTTTGCAGTAAAGTAACTGAAAAGATCAGAATCAGAGACAATTAGTGAATTCAGCCTCTTTGGTGCAGCCATCACTAACACAGGTGTTCAATTATACCCACAGTTTATACACATCTTCATGGTAAAGCATCACCAATAGACCAGGATGCTCTGGAGCAGCGGCACATGAGCAAATGTTCACTGCCAACCGTCGAGAACAGGGATGCAAAGCCCCCTAATGCAGTGGAACTGTGTTCTCTGGAGTGATGGCTCTCCACTCTCCTTTGGAATGAATTGGAGTAATGTTTGTGGTCCAGGACTAATCATCCAACAGCCGTAGCTGACCTCACCTAATGCTCTTGTGGTCAAATCTTCACAGCAGTGTTCCAGCATCTAGCATAAAGCCTTTCAAGAAAACTAGAGGCTGTCACTGCGGCAAAGGGAAGACAAGCTCCTTTTTATTACACTTGATTTTAGAAAGAGGTGCCCACAAACTTTTAAATGTGTCATTTTCCCAAGCATTTTGAAAGTCGTTTAAAGTGTTTGTGTTAAAACTTTAATAATAAAATAAATGCAACAATGTTTATATATCCTGAGACCTGCAAAGTGCTCACTGTGGACATCAAGACTGATGATCTTACAAGGGAAAGGGAAAGCAAAAGTGAACGCTATCATTTAGAGTGCGGTCATTTTTTTAAAACACATGTTTTCTCCAGTTTAAGTCATGCCCCATTCCACCTGACAGCTAGGACTTCCCCTTTCACACCATATTACCAACACAGGGAGGGTGAAGGGTAGGAGCAGGGTCATTTTCAGTCAGTCTGTCACCTACCAATCAAACACCTGCATGGACACATGGTAGAGTTGCATATTTGGTATGCTTAATAGCAGTGCATAGCCATCTGTTCAAAACACACAGTGGGAGGCTTCACATTCATCAGATGAGGTATGTGTACTAGCTTTCATGTTCACAGAGGTAGCACTACTTACTGACAAGCTAGCAACCTACTACTGCACTGGGAGTATCGTTTACTATAAGCCTGTTGTTTTGAGAAGGCCCTGACAACATACATCCATTTAGACCAGAATAGCTTTCGTTCACTCAACCACAACTTGTTTCTCTAACAACAGAGTAAACACGAAGTACAACATGTCAGTACACACATTAGCTGCAGTGTGTTGATACCCAAGCTTTGAACTGGGACAACCTCAGAGGGACCTGGTAGGTCACACATTTATGCATGGACATCTGGGAAGTGGGAAGTCGTTGAAAAGATGGACTGGGTTACTAAAAATGACTCCACTATAAATGACTATACAGTGTATTCACACAATTCTATCCCATTGCACAGGTAGATTTGTGCCATGGTATATTTATCATAGAGGATAAATATATAAATATAGGAAACTTTTTTTATATCAGCTGCTTGAGATTTGGCTTAAAATCTTTACATAAGTGGTACGCCAAGGTCTTCAGTATGGCTTTAATATAAGAAGAGTACGATTTCTTTGACAATTTAGTAATATGTAATACAATCACAACCATATGTTAATGACAGTGGAATGTGAACTGGATGCTGTTTTCATGATGTCAGTTCATGCAGCTATGTTTAATTAAAAAAGCAGAAAAACAGTTGTGGTGACACTTCAAAGGTATTATGAAAATAACAAACAGTAGCGGTTCTAGGCTGTATGGTGCCCTGGGCGAACACTTGCTTGGGCACCCCCCTCACCCCAGGGTGCCTATCAACCACTGACAATAAAGGTTCTAATGCCTGACTTGGTGCTATAAGACCTTTAGAGAGCAGCAATGAATAATGTTTGGTCTTTTAAACTGGTACTGTGTCTGCTACAAAGTAACTGTTTCCAAAGCCAGTTAAGGTTGTACTTTAAAATGGCCTACATTGAACAAAGATTGTTAATCACAATAAGTTACCGTTAACATGGCAAGCCAAATTAAATCAAAAGTAACAGAGCAAAAATTTAATTTCAAAACAAGGCAAAGTTTCCCTCAAACTGTTGATGGACAATCTCTCTCTCTCTCTCTCTCTCTCTCTCTCTCTCTCTCCCCCACTGTCAGCCTGCGTTGGGTAGACGACTGGTTGGTTGGACCTCAGGGCTCAAAATAATAGTTTCCTGGCTCTTTGACAAAGCATGTGACATTTCTGACAGTATGGAGAATAACTCGTGCACTGAAGCCTTATAGATAATGTCAGCAGATGACTTGTCAGCTGCAGAATATGTGCGTAAGGTTTCACCTCCCCCACCTCAGTAAAATACGTTTCATATATTTCACTAGATTTATAACATTGAAGCTCTGGCTATTGGGCAATAGCTCCTGGCCTTTTTTAAAAATTCCAATTTAGCATTGTGAAGAGAATTTAAGCAAAACCACTGCAAAATATTACAGCAATTTCTTTCACCATTATGAGACTATGAAACATATTGTCAGACAATGTTTAACAGTGTTTAACCCACTTTGCCTGGTCTCTTTTTTTTAGTTCTCTCTAAGTCTGCTTGTGAGGGTGACATAGCAAAAATGGAAAGGGTAATGTTACTATTTCTAGGTGTGACTGCATATGATCAGAGAGCAACAATAGTGAAAGGAAAATTGACATTAATTTGCCTTCCTATAATGAACCAATGGGGTATGTTCTCCAATCAATAGACTACTAGCTACCACATCACACCAAGCTTTTTCAGTTCATTTTCGTTCCCCTTCTTTGCTAGGTGTAGGTTGCAGTCAGGTTATGAAATAAAGTGTATATAACATAATGTAGTGTTAGCTGTTGGCTTGATAAATACCACTGTTACTCTAAGAACTACACTGACTTTAAGGTTAAAAGGCAGCAACTTAACCTGTTTAAATATGTGAAGTTAAATCCTGTCTACTAGCCTGTTAACATATTATCTACTTATGTGGTCAGACTACTTTAATGATGACCTGATACTTTGCAGTTACAGGGGATGTAAAATATAGATCAGATAAAAAGAAAGTGTTAACATCTGTTTTTGTTTGTGTTCAAAGCATAAACTGTATGTGTGCAGTTTTATACAATGGCTGCAATTTACAAAATAATGTTTATGCTTGCTGAAGCCCTGTATACAGGGAATCGGTGTGACACTGAGATGGCACAAAAATTAATAGGTTGAATCTGACATTTGAAAGAACAAGTTCAGTAAAATGAAATTAGCATCACTGTAAATTATACCAATCAGCCATAACCTCAAAACCACCTATCAAATATTGTGTAGTTCCCCCTCGTGCTGCTAAAACAGCTCTGAACCATTGAGGCATGAACTCTTAATGACCTCTGAAAGTGTGCTGTAGTATCTGCCATCCAGATTTTAGCAGCAGATCTTTAAGTCCTGTGAGCTGTGAGGTGAGACTTCTGTTGGTTGGACTTGTTTGTCCAGCACATCCCATAGATGCCCGATCGGATTGCCCCTATTAGGGATTACCGTTGCCATGAAAGGGTGAACTTAGTCTGCAACAACTTTTAGATAGGTGGGACTGTAGACATCAAAGTAACATCCACATGAGTGCCAGGACCCAAGGTTTCTCAGCAGAACATGGCCAAGAGCATCACACTACCTCCGTTGGCTTGTTTTCTTCCCGTAGTGCATCCTGGTGCCATCTCTTCCCTACAGTAGGTAAGTATGTACCCGGCCATCCATATGATATGAAAGAAAATGTGATTGATCAGACTGGGCCATCTCTTTCCAGGGTTGGAGTTATGTGGTGACCAGGGCCAATTTCCATGGTTGTTAAAGCTCCTCCTCCATTGCCGCAGTCGTTAAAAAAAAAAGTAAAAAAAAAAAAACATGACTGCCCAGCCAGGAAGTGAAGGAAAATGTATGGCTCTGATAGGCTTCTTTTGACAAGGGACTACCCACCGAAGTAGATGGAGTGCAGCAGCAGAAAAATTTGAAGACAGTGAACAGTGACACCTGGCAAGCTAACGACCATCTGTCAAAACCACCATCATTAGGATAACTCTAGGTTGCCACAGGAAAATCAGATGAGTGGGCGATTGTTAAAAAGTTAATGATTTCTAACAACACGTGAACACACTAACTAGGAGGGGAGGACAAGGGTGGAGCTAGGGATGTAGGAACCAAGTGGAGGATGTAGGAACCACGTGGAGGATAACAAAAAACAAAAGCAGGGCATGACAGAAAAGAGTAAACATCACTGAACATACATTACAGAACCTTCCGTGTAGAGCACATCTGAGGCACAAAACAAAGAACCAGCCCATGAGCTGGCCTAGAGGAGGGTGTAATGGGAAAAGCTGAGAACACTAATACAAATTGGTGGGCTGGATGGAAGACAGGACTAGTGGCTGAGAAGAAAACAAAGACAGCCTAGGAAATGCAGACAGAACAGGAGAATGTGATGATGGGACGGGAACCATAGGGGCACTATTCGGGACATGGACTGGATAGGCTGGACGTGGGGTTTGACAAAGAAAGGAACAGAGGACTGGACATGGGATTGAACAGGGACCCAAACAGAGGACTGAACTTTGGGCTGGACAGGAGATGGGATACAGGGCTGAATGGGAGACATGACACTAGATAGGTCAGGAGATATTACAGGGGAATGAGGCATGACAGGGAACTGGGTCACAGTGACAGGGACAGGCACAACCACATGGAAAACCATACGGACTGGAACAAACAGAAGGGAGACACTGGGACAGGCACAAAGACTTCAACAAGAACAGACACCGGAAAAGAAACAGGTACATAAAAATTGTATAGCAGGAACTGAGAACATAAACTGAGTGTGGGATTTTAGTGCAGGCTGGGCCAGAGCCATGTCCTGGGCTCCGGTCAAGGTGGCTGCTACGTCCTGGGTGGCCTTCCCTCAGTATCCAAAGGAGGAGGTGGCTGTTGATGAGGGGCCAGCGACGAGTAAACAGGAGGCTGTGAGACTATGGCCAGGGAACCAGGAGGCTGTGAGACCATGGGCGGGGGACCAGAAAGCTGGGAGGCCGACGACAAACCAGGAGACAGGACAGATGGCAGCTTGGAACCAGGAGACAGGACAGCCGATGACTCAGAACCAGGAGGCAGGGGAGCCGGCTGTTTGGAACTATCCGGAGCATTAGGGGACATCATCAGCAATGCAGAGCTCACAGGAGCAGCAGGCAGCACAGGCAGTGACATGGAACGCTCTAGAACAACAGGGGATGCCAGCAGTGATGGGAAGGTCTCTGGAGTGTCAGGAAGTGCCAGTGGCACTGAGCAGCTCTCTGGAGCAGACAAGGGTACCAGTGGAAGCGAGAAGCCCTCTGGAATGGTAGAGGGCACCAGCAGTAGCAAGGAGCCAGTGATGGAGCATTCTCCAGAGCTGCAAGCGGAGTCAGTGTGACAGTGTTCTTCTGAGCAGGGGGTGTAGCTGGCGATAAAGCATTGTCTGTAGCAGCAGCGGGTGCCATAAATTTGGAAAACCCCTCAGAGGCATCCTTCAATTGTACAGATTCAGGAGGATGGGCTGTCTCAGGAAGGCTCTTCCTCTAGCGGCCTCTTCACAAGCTGGTAGCAAAAGAGGACAGAGAGACAGAACCGCCTTTACACCCATGGCTGGGGCAGGGGACCCAATGTCAGAAAGCCCCGCGGTAGCCCCTCTGTGGCGCTTTTTACAACGCAGCTTAAGGCCAGCAACTGCGGAAGCCTGGTCTGTGGGCCCCTAAGCCCTCAACCAAGGGGCTGCTCTCAGACTCCCCGGGCCCACTGCAACCCGCGCATGCCCCTTGGCCATCTTGTGGCCTTTATCCGATCCCCCGCATGGTGTTTTAAGGAGAGAGGGAGGCTCCTTCCCCCTAGGACGGCTAGAACCAGATCTACCAAAGTGTTCATCCCTGCTGACTTTGTGAAACTCTGCACTCTGGACTAGCTCACTCCCTAGCCTAACTTGATCACCTACTTCACTCAGGTACTGAACATAAATATAGTCCTCATGTGCTGCGTCCATTGTTATTGTAGGTCTGTCCATCTGTAACGATTTGGTAATTAGGAGGACAAAAACACATGCTAAATGTGACAAAAAACCATAACACTGAACAGTAAACGAGATACTAAACATAACCATCAGAGTAACGCAAAACAGAGTGTAATGAAGAATCAAGGGACGTGTTAGGGCAGAGTACAAGACGAGGTCAGGCTAAGGTCATGGTGGACTGACAAACACTGGTACAAACACAGGGCTATATATAACAAAGCACAAACACAGGGAACAGCTGGGACAAGGAGGGGTAACAGATACACAGGTGAACACACTAACTAGGAAGGCAGGACAAGGGCGGAGCTAGTGATGTAAACAGGAACCACATAGAGGATAGCAAAACAAAGGCAGCACGTGACAGACAAGAGTAAACATGACGGGGCGTGCGGTTACATTAAGACGTTTTTTAATAGAGAAGGATAAAACGCATATATA
>JBBPCZ010000163.1:11990103-12018297 GCA_037974445.1 Brycinus macrolepidotus
ATGGGGTTGAGGTCAGGGCTCTGTGCGGGCCAGTCAAGTTCTTCCACACCGAACTAATCTAACCATGTCTTTATGGACCTTGCCGTATGCACTGGGGTACAGTCATGCTGGAATACAAAAGGTTCTTCCCCAAACTGTGTCCACAAAGTTGGAAGTATGATGTTGTCCAAAATGTCTTGGTATACTAAAGCATTAAGATTTCCCTTGAGTGGAAGTAAAGGGATTAGCCCAAACCCTGAAAAACAGGTGTGCCCCATATAGTTTTTGTCCATATAGTGTAGTTTCCTGCAGAATTGAGATCCAGCCTGCATTAACTCGCTCTGCTCTGTCTTTCTCAACAGTAATGCATCTGATCCAGCCAATCCAGGGCTTCTGAAGCAGTTAACCAGCTGGGGTAAGTGTGGCAGATTATTGTTTGAACAAGACTCCATAAAACAGATAGATCTCTAGGACAAGGATGGGTGATTATTGACTTATACTCTAGGCTTATTTTTCAGTTTTCAGTTTTCAGTTTTCTTAAGACTTATTAAGATAAGATAAGATAAGATAAGAAGGAACTTTAGTTATCCCAAGGGAAATTCTTTTGTCATAAACATGCCCATTGCAACAAGAGGAATAAAGATAAGACAGAGAGCTAAGAGGGAAGAAAAAAAAAAGAAGATATTAATAACCAATAAAATAAAATAGTAATATTGCCAATGGAATAATAACTAAACTATTACAAAATTATCCAGTACTAAGAATTACTGAAAGTAATGTGTTTGTTGTGTAATTGTGAAAGTGAGGGACTGAAAGGTGGACCTGTAGACAGTCTCTTTGGGTTTTGGACTAGGCCCTAGTCAATTTTTGGACTAGTTCCCATCCCTCAAAGATTAAACTGAAGAACTCACTCACATAGTTAAAACTGGCTACATACAGTATTATTATTCAGAATATAAAATCTATGCAGAGAAAATCTTTGCTTATCATATTAATCTATTAAAATAATCTTTTGTTTTGTCTAATATATGTTTTTGTGTGTTTCCTCCTGAAATGCATTTGCAGTATTTGTGTGGTTTTATTCATCAAAACAGAGCATGACCATTTTACAAACCAAAACATGACCATTTTCCAACCTATCCTTATTCCTTACAGTTAAAAAGGTTGTTTTCTGTTGTTGTGTCTGATAAATGTACACAATCTCTGTAAGGACTGGCTGCCTTGCATTTCTTAAAACTTCAGCATGAATGGGTGGAGCTACATTTTTGTAGACTGAATAAGTCAGTCTGTTTTTGCAACTTCACTTACATATATGGACTGGGCAGTGAATGGTATGTTTAAAACTTTTAACAACATACATCATCAAACTCTTACATTCGACAAATTGAGGATTATTTTTTTTCATGAAACGGGCTCCTTATGCACAAAAATGACACACACACGCACACAAATTAGCCCACAAATCACATTATTAAATCTCCTTTATTGAAATATAAATCATCTGAATGTACATAATGCATAATAAAACAGGAGGATAACATCTGGTATTGGGAGTAACTACCTATTATTACACATACTTACTGTACCATGGAGTATACTTCATACCAATATTCAACTCTCCATCTCTTCCTGTAAAATCCTCTAGTCTACTGTTTCCAGAAACCGGATGCATTTTAAAGGCAAATATAAAACTCTTAAAACAATTTTCCTCATCGCAGACACCTAAACACAAAATGACAGAGATAAAAGCGACAAAAGAAAAGATGTTAAAAAAAAAAAGTGCAATAGTTTTTTTTTTTCTTTTCTCATCGTGCCCACAGAGTAGATCACAGTGGAAGGATACAGACTCAGAGGGTGGCAGTGAAGTCGCTGGATGATAAGCTATACAATGATAACCCATTTTCTATGCACAGTGATGTATAACATCAAACTAGCTACATAGAGTCTCTCTACGCTTCAAGACTACTGTACAGGACATTAGGTGAGATGTAAATAGGCTCGGCTTTAGACGTGTGTACCTCTTGAAGCTATGCTTCTCAATAGTGTTTGTATGCCCATGTTGCAGTTTACATAAACCTTCAGGTGACTCCATGTTAAACTATATGAATCCTGTATATATATATGTTTTAAACAAGAACGTTTCTTCTCAATGTGGAAACTCTGGCCTAATGTCTACATGGAGTGGAAATCAAGGAAGACCACCAAATAAACGCAACAAAGATGAACATGAAGACTAAGATGACGACATTAAATACATGAAACCTGTCTCAACTCTACACTCATTTGCTACAAAAAAAAAGGCTGCCTTTCCTGGTGCCCATGGCTAACGTAAACAAACAGGGGTCTTATTTGGTCCATTACTTTTCGACAGGATGGTTCCTCAAGGAACCCCAGCCAGTCCACTTTTTTGTTGTATTCCAACACAACTGAGCCAGTGTTTTACACATTGAAGTCCTTAATTGCCTGGGTCAGAGATGCACTGGAACTGGAAATGCTAAAACACAGGTTGTCTGTTGTTCTGTGAGGACTGTATTAGTGGGGCTGCTCTTTGCCTTCTTGACAAGGACAAGAACCAGGACTCAAAAGTTCAAACTGAAATAGAATAACATCACTGTTACATAAAAAAAAACCTTGCATTTCCAAAATATTAACTTTGCGGCAAAAAATCTGTTAATGTCATTTGGAAAAACCTGAATGGCTTGCTTTTTACAGTTTTCTTTGGTCCAATTAAATGGTGAAATGTTGAAAAATGGTGAACAAAAAAAATTACGACAGCGTCAAAAGAATAACCGGCATTGCCGGTTCTGTCTGAGTTTGATAGACTAAACACCAGCTGATAATTTGCATACCTGAATACCACAAAACCGCCGTGCTTCTCTGAGCAACAGTATTACAACAGTTACTGTGGTACAGGTTCAGACCTTTAGAGGAACACCTTTGCATACAACACCTAAACCAGCCAGCATAATATTTCATTTGGTTCAGATTATTCAAAAGTGTGAATACACCTATGTTACATTATGTTACATACAGCATCAAAACGTTCCAGCTTATTGTCAACATATGATTGTAAAAGGTAACTTTCTGCTTTGTATGAAGCAAGAATTGTCCTCGCTAGAGTGCCAGAGGGAAAAATGTCCCTGTGTACTAAAATGTGTACTAAAACTCTGGGTTCTTGAAAATGCCTCAGACTGACATATTCCTTAGAAGAATTCTTACAAAACTTTGGCTGCACTTGGTGATGTGTCAGAATTGGAATTGTCTTTTCAATGGTTAAGTCACAAAGGTGCATGCGACTTCCAATTCAAAATATTATTGCTCTTTTCTTCATTTAGGACCATAAAACTTTACCCTTTCCCCCCAGTATTCACAAATAATACATATTTATACTCACTAAAATGTAAAAAAATAAAATTCAAATTGCTGCACTTACTGAATCATCAACAACGTATGACCAATTACAGAAACCGTATATGTACCCATAGTTTGTGCTTTGTAATGGATGAGCTGTTCCCTTGCAAGAGCAAAACATTGGATTATTTTTCAGTGATGGAAGCGAACTGAGACATGGTGCCATTTTAGTCCAGTTGCTCAATCTTGCACAATTTTGCGGCGTAAATGTTTTGTAGTGGTTCTTGGAAGCTCCGATGGACTTTTTTTTGAAAGGTAGGCGTTGGTTGTGGAGTTTCAAAAGTGTCTTTGATTGGTACGTTCCTGCTTATTTGGCTATTCAGAATGCCCATCGAGGTAAAGTCCTCTACACACAAAAACACTGGTATACTTTAGTAAAAAGACAAGAAAAGTGAAACCTCTTCCATTTTGTTTCCTCCTTGCATAGAGTCAATGCCGGAAGTAATGAGAAACTGGGTCGGCGCCACAGAAAACCTCATCATTTTCCACAGTCCATAGTTAGAGTGTTTGCACACTAAGCAGACTTAGACCGTCCCATCCTCCAACCCAGTAGAGGGCATTGTCTCTAATTAAAGCCGACTGACAGGAACTTCACAGGTTGTCCAGGCAGAGAAGTGGTTTTTCTCGAGGGGTTTCTAAAGGCAGGTGAATGGGGCAGGGTGACGAAGAGTTCAGAGAATGTCTGGGATGAAGAGAGAGGTCATTTGGAAAAGTTCTTCTATAGACGACCGTATTTTTCACTCCTTTGGGTGAACTTTTTAGAGGACAGATTCTCCCTCTCTCTCAGTCTCTCTCTTGTTCCCTCAGTCCGTCTGCCTTTCCTCTCACAGGAAGCTGTCCTCCACCAGGTCCCCAGAGTCCAGGCACATCTCATCCAGCAGCGTGACGTCTTCCAGAGTCTCTCCCTCCCGCTTCGGCAAAGTAGAGCTGCTCGAGCCTGTGTCTATAGCACTCTCGTCAGACGTCTGGGAGCTAAACACACACACAACCACACACACGCACACATATTCATACATACATACAGATTAGCTTAGAGTTCTGCTTACAGTTCTCAATTACCAATATGAAATCAATAAACCAACGCAATATATCCACCTGAACCACTTAAAACCTTAAGAACAGGGCAGGCCTGGTCTAAATATACACTGCAAATAAGATATTTCTGACATTACTGTAGGCCCTCTAGTGGCCATACTATAGGCAGAATGGAAACTGTCTCATCAGATATTTTTTATCAATATAATCAAATCAAATACTTTAATTCAAGTCCTAATAAATTGAATACAAATAATTTAAAATGTAATTAAATTAAAAATTTACGGCTGAACTAAGGGCCCCCCAAAACTTACCACAATTGCACTTTATGATTGCTGTGAAAAAGGGTTAATCTAGTCTAATATGTCTGATTTTAAGACTGTATTCAAATAATATGATTATTCTATTTCTAGATTTTTTCAAAAACTTGTTTAACAACATTTTACTTTCCTGACAGATAATTTTGCTTGTTTTGCTCGAAAAAGCCAAGCAGAAACCTTCACTAAATAAATAGTCCAACATCCTTACAACAAACTAACAAAATGAGACATATTGGATTATTAGACTAGATTTAAGATACTTCTTACAAAGATATTATTTTTTAATAATATCTTTGTAATAATATCTTTGTAATAATAATATGGATATAATATATACTGCTAACTTACGGCCACGTTTTATGTAAAATAATTTAAGTTAAACTTCACAGGCCACAGTATCATTTATCTCTGTTTACAGTTTTGAAGTGCTTGAACACTTATTCAATAACAGTTAAATGAAATAACAGAGCAGCTGTTAACCATATTCCATTCTCACATTTATCAAGATTTTATTCTAATTAACAGTTATAGTAGCAGCCATAGTACATTATACACTTGTAACGATTTGAGAAGATGTTACACTTCTTCAAAGCTCACAGTTCTTAGACAGGACATGTTTACCCGTGCTGTGACCGGATGCAGGGACTGAGCTGCGTACCTGTGGCGGTTCCTCTTGGTGTACTCTTCGTCTGAGAGTGGGTCAAGGTCAGGCAGGGGAATGATGTAGCCGCTGTCCGAGCTCAGCCTCTGCTCATCAAAGCCACTCTCACGCTCCCTCAACTTGCCCTGGTTCTTATATGCTGCGCCCAAGTAACCAGCATCACTCTCTACACACTGCACACGTGTCACCGCCGGGTGGTCGCTCTTCAGGAAGTTGTTGTTCACGTGTTCGTAACTCTGCATACACACAAACGCTTGATATTAGAAGACCAGCCGTCTTTAGACACTCAAATACTTTGTCAATTTCAAAACCCAAAAGCTCAAATCGAGGAAGAGAACTGGTTAAGATAAAGGTAAAGATAAAGATAAAGGGAAAAAAACTGATGGATCGGCTCAAAGGTGTTTCACTGAGTTTAGGCCATGGTTGCTTTTTTGAGGTCTAATGGCAGGTTCTCAAAGTCCTCTTTTAAGAGGTAAAAATGACATCTTTCATTATGAAATTGCAACATTAAAATGTACTCCTGCCTCTCAAAATGCATGGAGGAAATAAGGAATTTCGATCATCTCTAGTGGTTTCAGGAGACACTTATATTCTCCTTATATTCCATTCAGCACTGCCATAAACAGGGCTCGCTCAAACGTTCTGCTCCATTTCTGCAGCCGTTCTGTGGTTCCGCAAGGGCTCGTAAAACCCATAGAGAACCACATTTCCCACCACACCCCTGCCCAAGGTGCTATTAGTCTAGCTATTACAGGAGCTAGTTAGCAACTGGGCCATGTGTCGCGTTGAGGAGCCGAGCTTCGAAATGCCATGTGTGGTCTCTGTTTAATAATGTCATAATGGCTAGCAGGCAGACGCTAACTGTTAGCTCTGGGAGATTAGTGCAGCTATCTTCGGTCCTGCTAGGCGTTAGCCAGCTGGAGCAGTAGCGCACTAATCTGTGTTAGCGGTCTGGTAATGTAGGCATGAGAGACACACACATAGCCTGTGCCATTAAATGCTGCATTAAAACCACAGGAAACTGGAAGTCAGCTTGTGAATGTGGGTAAAGGAGCACACAAACCCACTGCTTGGGGACTGAGAAAGAGAGGGAAGCAATGACTGTAGCAGAGGTTATTGCTGAGCTTCCATGAGTGCTGTGGGTGACTAATTATACAAACAATCTTTAGAATAAAGTAATATTCTAAAGAAAAGCAACAGGAGTAAAACATTTCAAGTTTGATACGCACTGTATGTCCAAAAGGTGCACCTATTGCTGTATTGCTGACACAGATGTTCAACTGCACACACACTTGTAGAATTTCAATAGTAAAGCACTGCCAGTAGATGGGATGCTCTGGAGCAGCATGTGGGGCAGTGGAACAGCATTCTCTGGAGTGATAGAACTCCATCTGGTATCTTTGGGATGAGCTGGAGTGGTGTTTGTCATCCAACATCAGTGAAGTGACCATTTGTCATACGTGAACACACTACAGCACACAGTGTGAACAGCATGAAATTCTTTCTCTGCATTTAACCCATTCACCAAGTGAAGCAGTGGGCAGCTAGGAACACAGCGCCCGGGGAGCAGTGTGTGGGGACGCTACCTTGTTCAAGGGTACCTCAGAGGTGCCACTAGCAGTCCTGGGATTCGAACCCACAACCTTCTGGTTGCAGGAGCAACGCCCTAACAACTAGGCCACCAGGAAATCTCACTAATGCTCTTGTGTCACAAAACCTTCCCAAAGGAAGGCACATGGGAATGTTTCTTGCTCTTACCCTTTTGTACCCTGAAGGCAAAAGAGTGGCCACATTCTCACTCAGGCCATGAAAGGAGGGTCGCTTCTCGGGCTCATTGTTCCAGCACTTCACCATCAGCTCATAACTACAGAGACAAAAGCATATTGCTACATCAGTTTCCTGACTTATTTCCCAGTTATACTGGGACTGATAATGTGAAGTAATGTGATTGTTTGGCTGAGTCTGAATGTATTAGCCAAAATTTGTTATGCTTCTAGGAAGGTTGGCGAAATAAATGAAACTGCGTCTAAAAGTATTTGGGTAGCTTTCAATGGACTAACTTACAATAAATTAAATATCCATATCCATCACTTCGAGCAAGATATATATATATATATATATATATATATATATATATATGTGTGTGTGTGTGTGTGTGTGTGTGTGTGTGAGTGAGTGTATGTGTGTGTGTATGTATGTGTGCTGTAATGATGAACATACATATCATTGGAGGCATGCTCAGGTTTGGCCATCCTGTAGCCACTCTTGATCTTGTTATAGAAGCTGGAGTCCACCACCATGCCAGGATAAGGAGTACCTCCTGCAAGTAAATCAAAGATGATGACATCTATTTTATACTATTTAATATTAGACATATTACATATGTCAGTATTTCTCAGATTGTTTAAACATTTTTTTTTCCTGGAACACACTACAAAACTGCTGACATACCCAGAGAGAAGATCTCCCACAGTAAGATGCCGTAAGACCACACGTCACTCAAAGTGGTGTACAGGTTATCAAAGATGCTCTCAGGGGCCATCCATTTCACTGGCAGGAAGGTCTATACACAGAGAGGCAAGAGAAAGAAAAGGTCATTCAATATGCCATGTTTTCAATTCTCAACGTACAAATCACAAAAGACCCATCCACCCATTAAATGGTCATTTCTGCCTCTGGGGCTTTGGGGCAAATATAATAGAAGTATATGACTCCCAAAAAGATGGGTGGCGCAGACACCCATTTCTTGCTACCTCAATTAGCCTCATAGCTCCAACCCAAAACTGAAGAACGTAGGACACCAAGCATAAATCAACTGAATTTGAGATGAGGGAAAATTTGGATATTTGGTTTTCTGGAGAATCATTCCTTTAAAATACTCTTCTCCTTCAAGAATGTGATTCATCAATGTTATTGTAATTTATTATGAAATGTAAAAGCTGAAAATGCAGTCATCTTTTATTGTTACTCTGATGAAACGCATCAGTAATAAGCCCTTCTAAATGTCTGCATACATGCTCTCAGGAATTTTTGCAGTACAACAATAAAAAGCAGCCTAGTTCATCTGGGACCTGATTTTAATGAGTTAAAGGCCATGAATCCACTAAAGATCACACATTTGAGGAGCCAGTGCATTGTTATGCAGTCAAGCAGTAAGCACACAAACACCTACACACACACACATAGACTGATGAAGAAAAGAGACACTCACGCTTCCTTTGGACACATAGTTGTTGTCGTGCATGATGTCTCTGGCCAGTCCAAAGTCACAGATCTTCACAATCTTACCCTGAGACAGCAGGACATTCCGCGCTGCCAAATCTCTGTGCACACACTGCAGAAAGAGGCGGTGAAGAAGTTCTGACTTTATTTCAAGTACTTGATTCAACTCATTTATTTAGTTCTTCAACCATTAATTAATTTGTTACTCTCTTTACACCTAGTCAAACACACCTGGTATTCTTATTTCTTTTTCCATTTACACTCATCTGTTTACATTCTACCACCTAAAAGGTGGTCTGAAATTTTCTAGTTTAACTCAATGACCCTAAAGACCTGAGAATCGCCCCCCCATGACCCCCGCAAATCAGCAATTAGAAGCACATAAAGCTTAATTAATACCTGCTCCATGCCCCTGTAATAACATACTTTAATAACATGCAATAATACACAGGAACCTCCCCTCTTCTGCTCTATTCTGAGAGTTTGGGCTTTTCTCAGAGTGGTTTGAGCCTACGCAAACCAAGCCAGCGCTCAAGCCACTCTTAACCCTCAATTTAGACTGGTCAGCCGGGAGACATGGCGGCTATTTTCTTAAACACAGAGAAGACTGTAACGTTGGCTACAGCAGCAGCTACACTCTCAAAAGGGAATACATATTATTTACGGAAACCTAAGAAGGGCATGTACAAAAGAGTACATCTTTCTGTTTAGTCTGAACTGAACATTGGTGTGGGTTCAGTATGCAATCAGCTGATATCTCCAACTAGTATTTAATTCTAGGCTCAATTAAAGGAACACTCCGCTGTTTTCTAACATAATTTGTATCTGCCTAGACAATACGTCTATGGACAATAATTTTACAGTGTGTTTCCTTAAGCAATCCAAAATCTCCTCCAAACACATTTACAACAGAATCCAATGGGCAGTTGTTTCAGCACCTGCCCAGTTTCTTCTATTTTAAATGCCGTTTGGGTCAACAGAACTCTGTTCAGCAAATGGGTTAAACTTATTGTGTGTAGTAATCAGCAGTATGCTACAGGTGTGGCATATAGAGATTAAGTTGAAATATGCTGGAAGTCTTTAGTTAAAAATGCTAACAAGTGTTTGGGGCTGTCAGACTCACATTTTTGGAGGCTAGAAACTCCATCCCTCTTGCCACCTGATAGGTGAAGCTAAGAAGATCCATCGTGGTCAGTCCCTCCGAGTCATCGGAAAGAAGCTTCTCCACCTCGCTCTCTGCTGGTCACACAGACAGTCTACCTTAGCACCCCCAGCTTCCAAAATGCACCCCTGAGTCTTTGTGTGTGTATGTGTAACACATGTTACTCAGTTTATGTACATCAGCCATGAGTGTATTTTTAAAGGGCTGTTCTTACATGTCTTAGTGATGGCAGGGGGGAAGCATGCATTAAGCCCCATGAGCTACAATTACCTTCTGTAAATGCAGGGTGCACAGGGTGCAATGCCCCACTTAGCCAGTGACAAGGGTGGACCCCCTTTCACTATTGCTGGCAAAATATCTCTGTGTATGTATATGTGTGTGTGTGTGTGTGTGTGTGTGTGTGTTTGTGAGAACTGGATGCCAAACCAAACCAGACAGAATCAAGCCAAACTGACCAGAGTAAGCACAAGAGGAAAAACAGAGTAGAGAGAGAGAAAGAGAAGGAGGGAAAGAAGTAAAGACACCAAAACAGCCAGCTCACAGTGAGGAGGAAATGGGAGAAAACATCTGTTTCACTTTTAATATTTGTGACACAGTATTTAGATAGTGTGTACCCCTCATTTCTTTATATTTTGCCTTGAAACACCTATTGAAAAATACTATTTTATGCCTATAAAACGGTCTTATTTTTGGCATATTGAGTAGATTAAATTAAAGAAATGGGAACCAATGTGACAGGCTGTGACAGGCTGCAAAGAGCCTAAAGATACAAGGTGCCTAGATAAAGGTGTTCCAACAGTCAGCATTCAGCACCACCAGTATACTGATCACTGGCCTGATTATCTGGGGTTGTCTGCACCTGTTTCTTCACTTATGCTTGAGTGGTTCATACGTAGGTCACTGTGTGGCTTAACAAACAAAAAACATTCATCTGCCAAAGGTCAGGTACATATATAAATATGTTTAAATATTCCTCACCATCAATGTGTGTGTGTGAAGGGGGGTGGTCATAGTCATCCATTTGCAAGTGGGAGTATTTGGAAACTTCGCTCCTCTCTAGCATGGGAACATACTGCATAGTATCTGCCTGCTTCATGTCCATATAGTCTCCTTTTTCCTCGAATGACAGGATCACATAACTGCACAAACACCAACATACACACACACACACACACACACACACACACACACACACACACACATACAGACACACACTGTTAATTAATATCAGTCCAGCATCTTTCACATTACCAACATGAAAGCTGCACACATGTCACGATTGTTTTTTCTTTGTTTTTTGTAATATAAGCATTTGGCATATTACTAAGGTATATTACTAAGGTTTGTAACATATTGTTCTAACCCTCTTTTCTATAGTATACATATGAAAACTAAGCTGTGCAAACAGTCTGGAATTCATTATGTTTGTGATGTCACAACCATGAGCACATTTACATATGACCACTCATTCAGCCTATGGAAGTTTCCGTTACATGCATTCATGTTGAAGTGATAAGGCGTGCACTTTTCAATGTACTGGGCCTGATACAGGAAAGCTGGCCGGCAGGCATTTACGTTTCTGAGCCTCAAAGCCATAGACGGACAATAGTTCTTAGGGCCATGTGAAAATAAATAATGAATTGGTTTGGTACATGAAACCACATAAACATTCATCTATTTATTCATGTTTATTCTCTTAGAGGAAAAAAAAATAATAAAAATGTAGGATATAGCTCCCTTTAATTCAAGCAGGGAGGGGAATATCATTATAAGTGAATGAGTAAGTGGCTGCTAACACTGTGTGAGATCATATCTGGTGCACTCTGTTCTCACTGTTACACGGAAATGACCAAATCCATTTATAATTCACACTTGACTACTGCAGGGGGTCTGGGCTTCTGAAAAATTACTGATGGAGGTTACTTCAGCATGATGTCACTGCAAAGTATGATTTCATACCCTTTCTCTTCTCTTCTCTTCATCCCTCTAAAGAGGACAGCTCATCTCGCTCTCTGTCTTTCCATCTATCTCTTCCTTCTATCATTTTATCATCTCCTTCATCTCTTTATATTTGTATCTTTTTTTTTTTTTTTTACTTATTCCCTATCCTCACTCCATCTCTATCCCTGTATCATTCTATCTATCAACCCTCTAAAAAACAGCTGCACCCCTACATTCATCCAATTAGGAGGAAACTCAACACCCTCAACCCCATCTCGCTCTCTCTCACAAAAAAGGGAAGACGCCAGGCCACTTACCGAGGTCTAATCAGGTCTGTGTGTGTGCACTAGTGCTACAGTGCAGTACCACTATCTGCATCCAAATCTGCCTGTTTAGTGCTTGAAATATCTGCATGTTTAGGATTTGAACTCGAATGTGTATTCAGCGTGTCACTGATGATGTCAGTGGAAGGTTTAGGACACACGGAACCTGATGTCATTTTGTAGTTTAAACAATATATTAGTTAATAAAAAATATATTACTTTTAGTGAGTAGCTGATGTAACCAGACTGAGTTTATTAGCTGGTTTTATGCATATCCTCTATAAATCAGTGCTATTTTATCATAACCATGTTAACTTACGTCATAAAGCAGTTTTCGGGGCATATCACGCAATACCTTAACATTAACATTGACCAACACTGAGGTTTCATTCCAATAAGGCCTCATTGGACCTGTTTTATTGAATTGAGTACAGTTTGGTTTGTGTGTGAAATGTTAAGAAACAATCCATTCGCAATGCATAACTTTATTTTACATGCTCCATAAACTTACACATGCGAATTTTAGCATAGTTGTTTGGATCAGGCTTATTTTGTAGAATAATAAGAATATGTTATGACCTGAATAATAATGCGCCTTGCGTACTTGCCACATATATCTGTGTGAACAAATCATCCGTCTGTTCTGAAAAATGTTAAATGCCTGACGTGTGTGTGTGCTAACCTCCTACTGCTCTCATCAGCTGGGTTGATGCCAAAGATGTCCAGGTCTTTCTTGGCCTTCTCAGGGTGCCGGCTCAGAAAGCCGTCTCTGTTCTTATGCAGGTAGTTCACTAGGTCTCCGTAGAAGCAGTACTCAGTGATTATGTAGATAGGACCTAAAACAGAGGGAGAGAGAGAGAGAGACAGAGAGAGAGAGAATGAGAGAGACAGACACAGAGACAGAGAGACGGAGAGAGATGGCGAGAAGGGTGTTAAGCTACAGTCTAATCTTATCAGAGGCTCGTAAAGAGCACATAAGCAGAGAGAGCCATAAACTCAGCCTGTTAAAATACCACAGCCACAGAGGCCAGAGCAGGCACCGCCCTGCATGAACTACAGCTCCAAATCAGAGTCAACACATTTGTTTGCTTGCGTACACAGTGTCTCTGTGTACTGTAATACTGTAGTTGCATGAATTTAACAAAAAATACAATTAGTAATTGCAATTATTTATATGGAAATTAAACATCAGCTAAAATTTCATGACAGGCCTATAACCAAGAAAGCATGAACAAATTTTGAGATCAACTAAAAATTTTCCGTTACTGTTTAAATCAGTCTTCCAGCTATGTTTGAGTATTCATGGTGAAATCTGCAATTTCATTATGTACTGATTTGTTCACTAAAGAATTGTGATCAAACTGAATCATTATCAGCTCAAAGATTTACTGTACCTCCTTAGTATACAATTTATGCGATTACTTGATGTGTGAATGAGAGACTCGGTAAGTACCTGATTTGGTGCATGCTCCCAGCAGATTGACGATGTTGAGGTGAGGGCCCAGGTGAGTCATGATCTTCAGCTCCGACATCAGCGCTTGCTTCTCACTGGAGCGTGCTGTTGCTGAGGTACCAATCAAATCAACCAACCAGTCAACCAACCGCTCAACCAAGCAATTAATCAATCATGCATGAGACCTGTCAGATCAGTTAGAAGGTATCAGGTGCAGCTTTAATAACTGGTTGAACTGCACAAGTGAAAGAGCTGTGTTTCTCTGCTATGTGGCGCTGTTATGCGCAGACGATCCTTTGACTCACGTTTGAGCATCTTCACTGCCACCTTCATGACTGGCTGAGAGCGACTGAGTCCATATGCGGTGCCCTCCACCACCTTACCAAAGGCACCGGAGCCCAGGACACGGCCTGGAACACACATACATACACACTTAGGAACTGTATGGGTAACCCTGAACTCGCAGACAATTACACAGTTTGGCAGTCTTGCATATAAACATATCAGTTACACATCAAATACTTGTAATAACAGTTATTTTTACAACAGCTATTCAGTTATTGGTAAAGTGTTATTGTGACTGGTTTGTTGAAATCCAATGACATGGATCCTCTTCCTGCCTTTTAAATGTATGGCTCTACAGTATAAGCCTGTGTGGTGCAATCCAAAGCCTGACTCAATGGGGATAACGTGTGGTCTTTCAACTTTACTGCCACTGCTTTATGTCAGAGAAAACCTCTTTGATCACTGAGTCACGACCACTCCTAATCCTCCCAGGGACCGCTGTATACACAGACACACACACACACACACCACAACTTGGTGAGGCTGGTATCACAAGACAGTGCCCACATATGATTGGAATAATCCAAGGACAAGACCTCAGTCCAGTTAATTACATTACCACAAGCAGCTGTAACATAACATAACATAAACACTCTTGGTAAAGACGCAGAGAGTGATGTGGGCTGTTTGACCGTGTGTGCGTGTGCGTGCGGTGTGTGTGTCTGTGTGTGTCTGTAACTCACCCAGGACGAGGCCATCACGTGGGAACTCCCAGCGCGAGTCATAGGGCAGCTGCATGGGGTCCACATAGATGTACTCGTGCCCATCAGGACTCACTGACTCGATGACCCGCCACCTTATCTCATAGCGAGGCTTCTGCACAACACACAGTGAAAGACATAGAGCATTGGTCAACTGCAATAAAAAAATGTGCTTCATTTTCACATTAATAATATTCAATCAACACAACTGTGACTTTGAGTTTAATTTATTTTTATATTTATATTTTTTATTACATTACATTTGAATTCAACAGGCATGGCTTGACAACGCTGATTAAAGGCCTATGCCTGAGAGCACTCAGCTAATGTGGAAGATGGATTAAATTCAAATTAAGAGAACAGCAAACTTGGTTTGGGTTCTTTGGAATCCAGCAGATTGCATATCAGACCCCACAAATAATCATCAGCATTGGAAGCTTGAGTGAGTGGGTGAGTGAATACAGAAGTAATTGAATAAATTACCAAATGAGTGAATAACAGGTTGAATTAAATGCGAAAAAATGGAAGCATGAATAAGCAAAAACAGTTACCCATGAAAGAACGCCTCAGAGTGAGTGAATGAGTGAGTACCTATTCAAATGAACGAATGAATGAATGAATGAATGAATGTGTGAATGAGTACCTGTTTCCAGATAATGACCAGCACAATGAGTGAGATGATGACAATGACCAACAGCACCAGAACAGCAGCCGCCACGGTGAGCTCCGAGTGCGGACCTGAACACATGATCGTCACCGTCATCATCACTGTCACCATCACCCTCCTCATGAAAATAGTTTATTTCATATTGTGGTGCGAGACAGATAAGAAAATGGTAAGAAGGGTTGAAATGTGAAGGAAAAAGAGACACAGTTTATGAGTGATCTGCTTTTACAGAAATCAGTGAGTTAGAAATGTACGCCATACTTCAATTTGCAGGCAGGTTTAATAAAATCAATTGAGAAAAAGCATAAAAAAAATAATTTTGTTGATCTGATATCATTCTGTGCTGTTGATTGTTACTGAAAAGAAGCCTTTACAGTAATTTAGCATTTTACTGCATATTTCAATACTCAGTTTTTACCCTCATACCAAACTGGGTAAAGCGATTTACCCTGTAACTCAACTATTTGAAAAATGGCCAGCAGCAGCCACATGGATAAACAAGCAGAACATATGGGACTTGAATTTCCTTTTGAGAAGTGCAGCGTCAGGCCACATGAGGAATCTATCAGCAGTTCACTACATGTAGAGCCTGACAGGACAGAAGAAACCTGACAGAATAAATCTAACAGCTGTAAGGGCTATCAGGGAAGAGTAGCTATTGGTAGGTTCAGGTTTCTCTCAGTCAAACACACACACACACACACACACACACACACACAGGACAAGGACCAAAAGGAAAGTGATGGGTGCAGGGTGAAGATGTGACAAATGGGCAACTGTGTGTGTAAAAGAGTGAAGAAGAGTGAGGAAGGTGTCAAATGCTAATGCTTTGGCTGGAAGATTGTCATTCCACGTAAGTTCTACTGATTTCAACACACTACTGCAATAGTAGCAATGGAACGGGGGACTTAAGGCTGTAGCTTAATATTCTGGGCAAACTCTATAACTATTTTGTTCATTCTCACTAGGGCTGCATGATATGTACAAAATTCCATATTGTAATCATATTGCTAGTGTGACTGAGATGTGCCTTGCCATATATTTAAACACATAGTAGAACCTCTGATAGCACGCTTAAGGATTGGTCCAAAATGATTTAAGTTTGTCCTATCATATGGATGCCCAGACTTATCCAAATGTTCAATAAAACTCATCTGAAATATCTGAGGTTGGTCCTAATGCTTGTAGCACAGAACAAAAATTGTTAGTTAAATACATAAGTCTTAGCCAAGAGTTGTAGAAACAGCAGAGAGAGTCTACAGTAAATGTATCATGCGGTCAGAGTCAGATGATGACAAACAGTGATGTTCTCACCATTGGACACCAGCTTGACCTCCCGGGAGACAGCGGCCATGTCATTGCGGGCCAGACACCGGACAGCCAGCGTGTTCTCCAGATGGGCGAAGATCACCTGACTCTCCAGCTGGTTGTCCTGGTCGATATGTGTATCCACTGTGATCCCCGTGGCATTGGTCTGAAGAGGTGACCACTGAGTCGAGTCATTCGCACAGCTGGGAAAATTGAAAGGGAATGAACTATGATTATGTCACTATAATGTCACTATAGCGTAATTTAGAGAAATGTACTTCTACAAATATGACTCATTTATGAAGCACATGAGTTAGCAGTCTGCTGAGAATGAACCTGGTTGGATGGAACTGATAATGCAAGAAACGTGGTTGATGCAGCGGGTATGGCAGCACTTGCATTTGTAAAATAGGAAAAAAACTGAAGTTTGAAGTTTTCAAATTTTCATTGTCATTCGAAATGAACCATGGCTCAGAAACCAAGGACCGAAGTAAACTGTGAAAATGGTGAACAGATAAAAGCACTCAAAATAACCACAACCTCTATGGGTTAAAAGGAAAGAAAAAGGATGTAAATGGTGTGTGAAACAGTGTGTAAGAAAAAGGGGAAAAAAAAGGAGAAAAGAAAACAGCCAGAGAAAGAAAGAAAGGAAACAATATTGCTGTCCTGATCTCCTTATGAGTGACAACAAAGACAAAAGTCCACAAATGAAAGGAAAGAGGAGAAGCGAGCCTCAGTGGTCTTACTGTTTGATGTCTTTACAGATGTACCACTCCACATCAGGGACGGGAGACCCTCCTGCAATACACACTACAGCCTGGCCTGCTGCTGAGCCATGGTGGAGGTCCATCATGTCCACGATCACTGCAGGAACTATGACACACACATACAGACATGGTAGCATTAACACAGATATGAATAACTAGATGTAGCAACGTGAGTTACTAGATGGATGCTAATTAGATAAATAGGACAAAAGTACACAGAGCAACAGAAACAGAAACAGACTCATGTCAGCTGAGATTACAGAGTTGATAAGGTAATATATATGAAAATGTAAGCAAACAAGGGAAGCGCAACGAGGTAAACAAAGAACCAGACAGACAAATATATGCAAGTACAGGAAAATAAAGTTGTTACTCAGACACCTGCGAGTTCACCAACAGAAAGAGTGAAGACATGATGAGAAATACAGGAGGAAAATGACAGGTTTTACACATTACTGAATTTTACCTTTAACCTGCAGGCTGAATGAACGGCTTGCAGTCCGGTCGCCTATCTCAGCTATTACAGTGTAGTTGCCGCTGTCTTCAGCCTTAGCTCTAATCAGAGTGAGAGTGCTTTGGTACCTGAACACACACACACACACACACACACACACACACACATGCACTATTAAAACTATTGTTTACATTTTAGAATAATAGTGAAAACATAACATCATAAAAGAACATCTTGTCCTATGACCACAATTTGTTAAACACATCAAAACTAACATATCTCCACTTTGCACTGCGGCTTTTCGCACTCTTGGATCCCTCACAAATTTTCTTTTGGAACTACCTAGGATGATTTTCTAACAGTATTGAAGGCGCTTCAGATATTGTCACTGCCTTTAAAAGCAAAAGTTATCTCCAAAATTATAAGGGAAGGCAAAATATTCTTTACTTTTAAGTAAAAGAAAAAACATTTTACATTTAGAGTGATTTTGAACCATTTTATAGGTTCTTTCATCATGAAGGTTTTGACTGCTATAAATAAACTTTTTGCCTCCTTACTTCGGGTACACAAATGTAACATGAAGCTGTGTGTATCCCAGGCATCTAACCTGGCTTCATTGATGGTCCGGAAGGAGGTAACGATCTCAGCAGAAACGTCGCTCAGGACAACGCCGTCCTTCAGCCACGTAACCTTTGGGGTGGGGAGAGCATCGATGTCCACTCTGAACTCACGGACGTCATCCAGTTTGGCCGTCTCCATGGGGGCGAATTCAGGAGACACAGACACAAACTCCTTCTCTGGAGAGACACAAGAGCAACATGAATGTCAGAGTAAAGTTTTTTTTTTTTTACTAAACACGTCAAATGTGATTAACTCATGACAAAGTATTTTAGGCTGAAATTCTGGTTTCCAGCATGAAAATATGTGTGTATGAATTGGATTTTGTCTTTATGACTGATATTATGCTTTATAGTGTGTATATTGTGTGTGCTTTGTACCATAGACAGTAATGGTGAGTTCTTTAGTTTGGCTCTCAGTGCTCATAATGTCAGTGATGGAACAGGCATAGACTCCACTGTCTTTAACTGTGGCATCAGACACAGACAGAATGTACTGAATCTCCTGATCTCTCTTGCTCTCCTTCACTGTCTTCACTCCACGACCAGCCTGAGGGACAGAGAGAGAGAGAGAGAGAGAGACAGAGACAGAGAGGTTTACCTTCATTTATTCATGTACCAATAGTGTATAAATCCACCTAATCTTAATGCTATCTGAGAAGTGATTCATCTTATATTCACAGAATCTACTTTACCCATCAGATATCACAACTTAAAGAAGTACTGCAGCATTTTCTATTTCTATATCTGTGTCCTCTGTATCACATGATAAAGAACCATGGACAATAATTTAGTTGGTAAAACAACAGAAACCTATTGAATCAAAACAGAAGCCAATGAGCAAGTGCTGTAACACTTTTTTTGTTTCTGTTAAAGTGAGTAGGCAAATTACTGACCATGGTGATCGGTCACATGCTACAGATGCAGCAGATGGACATCAGGTTGAAAAACACTGCAGTATATTTTGTGCATATTTTTGGAATAATATTTTGATTGTCTCTCACCTGTTTTCCAGGATATTTCCAGTGATCCTCCAACATTTCGCTGCCTTTTGCCACACAGTTTACTGTGATGGTCTCTCCGACTAGCAGAGCCTTCTTCTCAGCTTTCAGGTCAGTATGCAACTCTGGACCGCCTGAGGGAGAGACAGAATATTAGAGCTATCTCCCTAATCCGAATAGACACCCCATATACTTTTATACACAAAGTAATGCACTGGGAAAGGTGCTGCAATGAACTTTATTAGAAATCTTCCAATGTACGAATTGGAACTGTTGATAAAATATGCATTATTAAAATATTATTAAAATATGTATAAACTAAATAAATACTTGAATCACTGAAAGCACTGCACATGCACGTGCAAATTCCTGGGCACACACATAAACACACGCACACACAGCCTCACCTGCCCAGCCATGGACGATGTACTCCTCGCTCTCATGTTCCTCACCATTCACAAGGGCCCGACACACATAGGTTCCAGGGTTGAAGAAGCCCAGAAAACCCCTCTTGCTGTCATAGTGCGCAGGCACGGGCTGCTGGGTCTCCACATGGATCAGACTCACACTGGCACTGGGGTCAGACACACGGCACGGAATCTCCATCTCCTCATGATTTGTCAGCACATGGTTGATATACGGGATCAGGGAGGGCACAAACGGCATGTCCGGATCTGGATGGGACCATAAGAGTGTAGGGGCAAGAGAAAGAAAAAGAGTGTGTTGGACATTGCTTTTTTTTATGACATGGTAACATTTAACACAAGCTAATTTAAAGCAATCAAACTAAAATAAAAAATACAGACAAAATTCACATTCACAATAGCCGCTTTCTGCGGTTAGTTTTGGTTAACATACTTTAATACAACAGTAAGTGTCACAACATAAGGAAGTCTGTTTGAGATTACTCCAGAACCTAATCCTTATATGATGTGACTTGAGGCAAGAGTGCGATGATTTAGATCAGATGATTTTAGAATTTAAAGGGTTTCTGACATTTCCCAATTACGTACGTGGAAAAAATCAAGCCACAAAGAAGACATAATGTTCGGATAGTGACAATAAGCTTCTATTACTTGTTAGCTACTTTAGCTTTGGCTCCAGTGTAAAACTTTACACACCATACATGTCTTATCAGCCACAAATGGGACATGGGACAAAATTATGTAAATTAGATTTCTGTCTGAACAGAGCCTTGAAAAACTCCCCTTAGGCTTCCTAAAAGAGAATACAACAGATGCATCTGTAAATAACACTGCAGGACGTAAACTAAAATGTATTCAAATGAGTCAAGTAATATCATAAGCAAATGCAGTAAAATAAAAGCCCACAAAACACTGTGCGCATTATAGTGCCCATCTCTGTTTCCTCTTTTCACTTCAGTGCCCCCCTCTTTTTCATACCAGGCACATAGATGTAGATGTTGTCCCCATCAGTTTGGTTCCCGTTCTGGTAGAAGCAGCTGTAATCCCCTGTATGTGTTCCTGTAGCATTGTCTACGGTCACTGTGGCGACGTAGAGACCTCCCTTGTCTTCAAGCACTGGCTCAATGTGATAGACAGGGGTGTTCCAGTCCAGCTCTGCCTGACCACGACATGTCAGTCTGAACACAGAGTGCAGGGAAACCACCATGACCTCCTCTCTGGGCCAGATTACTGGAGCCAGCATGGACTCCAGCATATGTGATTCAGAAGCTGAAGTGGAGACACACACACAGACACTATCACCAAATAGTCTAGGCAGCTACCTCAGTGTAAGCAAGTACATCAACTAGCCTTTAGACATCTTGTTCTAATATCTAATGTAAAACTGTCATTTGCTATACTATTTGAATCAAATTACAAAATGATATAATTAATTAACGTTAGTTAGGTCACACAGGCATATATGATTCACATTCTGCACTGACCTTTTTGATACGGATCTGTCATAAAATGACAAAAACAGTAAATATAAGTAAATAATATGTTTTTCATTCTGCATAGCAAAAAGTTATGCTTAACGTTTCATACTAAATACTTTAGTAAAAAATACATAATAAAAAATGTAACCTATTTATGAACACAAAGGTGGTACTGAATATTCAGACAGACCATCTCCACTTGTTTCACTGAGCTATGAGTGAAAAGTACAAAAAGTATGTCCAAAAGACACTTTTTTTCAATTAGTGAATTCATTACTGACAGAGACGTGCACGCGGCTTGTACGATCTCAGCAGAACAGCATCACCAACAAACTACTATCAATATCAACCTCTGCAAACATCCAAACAATCCCATATTGAATGTGCTGATACATTCTGTCACTCTCGAACTAAAGTATCCGAAAGGAAAGCTATACCTAGAAAGTAATTCATGAAATGGATGCCACGTTACCTTCGACATGAAGCTTGAAAGAGAACTCAGCGCTCTGTGAGCCAGATGATGCTACAATTTTGTATGTGCCGCTGTCTTCTTCTACAGGATGCGGTAAGACCAAAACGCTCTCATACCTTGATAAGACAGAGACCCCAAAGGAAAGAAAAGTGAAAATAGAGATCTTCTGTGGTTTCTCCAAGATAACTGTAAGACTAGAAGAGTTCCTGCTGTTCAGACATTTCTCCTGTGATGAACTTTAAGTTAAAGCTGCTATTCAACCAGGCTTGTTCTTGGACTACAATACAAATGATCAGACTTAAAACAGAATTCTGATTTAATGACCTTGATAAAGTCTGATTTGATGCAGTGTTTTACAGTATGAATGATTACGGTGTATGTAATTGAACAACAGTGAAATGGGCCTACGAGTGAAATGAGGATCAATCTGACACAGTGTTTTACAATATGAAGCGCAAAATGGCTAGTTCTTACCTTTTGTCTTCTAAAAGAATGGTCTTGGTGCTCATATAGTTACTAGCCAACACTTGGTCATCTTTGAACCACATGACCTTTGGAGCAGCATCAGATTTGATGTAGATGGTGAACTCGGTCTCTTCCAGGAGAGAGGCTGTTTCTACAGCTCCAATCCCAGAGGGATCCAGAGCCACAAAAGAAGTGTCTGCAAACCAGAGAACAAGAGCCAGAGTAAAAGAAACTGAGAAAACTCATTAACATCAGTCAGTGACAATGAACAGAAAGTGTTTCTAATAATATATGAACAGGCACAAATAATCATTAATATCAACATGTTAACTGGTTACTTCAAACATCCTACATAGCTGCATTAGCATGTTTGGTCAAGGTATTCTTTTAACTTTTGAAATCCTTCTTATGGACAGTAAATTCTGTAAGCAAGCAAGAGGCGGGGGGAGAGTGTTACCATGGACAGTGACAGACACGCTGGAGGACCTGGTCAAGTTACTGATCCGATCAGTGACAGAGCACTCATAGAAGCCAGAGTCAGCCACCGAGGCACGCGGGACGCTAAGAACGTACACAACCTTATCAGGAAAAGTCAGCTTCTTCGGAACTACACCTACAGCCTGGGGTGGAGAGAGAGAGAGAGAGAGACAGTGAGAGAGAGAGAGAGAGAGAGAGAGAGAGAGAAAGAAGAGGGAGAGAGAGAGAGAGAGAGAGAGAGGGGTCACACCAAAACAAACACAGTTCAGGACAGGACATAATAATATAGTGATAACATTTAGCGTTACTGTGATAAATGGTCACAGTATGCTTCCCTGAGCATATCATGGATATCATCAGTACAACAAGAGCAGTGACCAAAAAGAAAACATAATTAGTTCTGTTTAACTGGATTTAGAGCAGCGTGTGTAACGTTCATCAGTTTTTGACTCACATCACTGGTTCTTTTCATGTCTGTTTCAGTTTTCTATTTTCAGTTTATGTCTATTTTCAAACCTCAGAAAAATGAAATATTTTAATGTATATTATGTATCGTAAAAAGTTCTTGAAGCTGTGATGTCATATTTTTTTACATATTGACCATGCCTACAAAACTGATGATCGAAACTGCGAGGATGGCTTGTCTTCTTTTGAAATTCAAATTTTTTCATGAATACTTTCCAACTGAGGAACATAAAACAGCACTTTGATATTTTTGGTAATTCACTTTGAACAGCTTCCCCACAAAAAAAAAAAGTTTCCTATTCATCAAAATGTCTATTTTGCAATGAAGAGCAGGTTTTGCATAAATAATGGCTAAAGATCAATCTTGAGGTCTAAAGGTGATTTAAACACCTGAAAGGTTTGATGAGTGCTGCCATTACTTTAAGGGCAAGAATGTGTAGTGTGTAGCATTGCTCCCAAGCTAGTACTGTTAGAAATATTTCCATAAGTATTCGTGTCATATTGTTTGCCTGTAATCAAACCTGGTAATACTTTAACATGTGATCGCAAACCGACAACGAAATCCCACTTATTGGTATTAAAACATATTGAAAAGCTGGGTGCCCTCTGAAATTGGCAGCCAGTGTCCTGAACAGGCCATTCATTGCTCCTCTCTCGTTATCTATAAAACATCCTGCCCTCAAGATCTGCTTTAGCCTTTTTCTTAGACTATCTCCCTCCAGGTCTGGCTCTGGTTTCAGAGTGGGGCATTTGGTAGCGCATTCATCTGCCAGTGGAGATAAATTCTTCTTTACGGGAGGCTGGAAAAGTGCTGCAAATCTCAGGAGGGAGCAGACAGCATGCAGAGATACCCTGTTCAGGACCACCTGACACTTTCTGTAAACGAGATCTGTGAGTGTGACGAGACTTTTAAAGGTATTAAGGACTTAACATAAAGGAACCTTTACATTAGGTGGAAGTTCTTTGAACTTTAAAAGGTTCTTCACACTCATACATCACATTTACAAAAATGGTTCTTTTAAGACCCACTCACAGAAGGGTTCTTCAGGGAACCAAAAATGGTTCTTCTGTGGCATCAAGCAAAGAGATGTTTTGGCTGCTCTAGAGAGAGTTCCTCTTAGAGGCCATCTGAACATCTGTGGAGATAAATGGCAGCAATATGTCGTTATGATCATTTGAGCCTCTGATTACCACTGTCATGACCATTGTGGTTGGAATATTGTAAGTATAAATGCGCGATGAAAAATGACTTACAGAGCTGCACTGGTTTAGAAACACGCAACCCCACACACTGACAAAGCGACTCGTAAACACTCGAGCAAATGGTCATCATTAACAGCTCTCCTTTGATCTTTCCCTGACACACAGCCACATACTCCTCTGGCCTCTATTACGAAAGAGCACACTGTAACCCATAGATCAGTCTGAGAAGGCACCCACATGCCTTTTCTGCGCAAATATTCCTGAGTTTCTCACACACAACATCTGTTCCATACACCCAAACGACGGAGGGGTCAAAAAGGTCAAAGTGCACTGTTGTTAAGCATCCTTCTTCTTGTTTGAACTGCCAGCCTCCATTTTACACGTTTGTGAAATGTGAAATGATATCATTTCCAGCATCAACTGTTATTTAGATAAAATCAAGGGTCAGTGCATGTTTCCTTTGCTCTCCAACGACTTTTTGGGTGTAGCAACCAATATAAAACCAGTATTGCATGCAGTAGATTAATGAAGGAGACAGCAAAGTGTGACTGAATCTTAAAAATAGATGTGCCAAAAGAGTTTTCAGATCTGTGAAGCAAAAGAATCTTAGTTCCTAAAAGAACCATTCAGATGATGTTTTTTAAAGAAGTATTTTTTGGAAGTGTGAAGAACCTTTTCAGAGTGTGCCCAAGAGCCGTCAGTGGGTAAGAATAACTTGACTAGTTTGCACTGTTTTTAATGTAATAAGCTTTAGGATATAATAAGCCTAAGGACTGACAGGACTCAATACATTCCACACAATACAAAAGTTCTATATGCTATTAAAAAATTAAGTTCACTAAACTGTTCTCGGCTTGCACTTGTAGTTCTAGAAAAATCTTTTGATTGGTATAAAATCATTTTATTATGTGTAGGTTTTTCTTTTAACACTGAAATGGTTCTTCGCCTCTCATTTGCAAGAATAATTCTTTAAAGATTAAAGAAGGGAACCTAAAGTGGTTCTTCTATGACGTCAGTCCATTAACCCTTTATTTTGAGGTGAAGATTCACCTGTTTGCTGGGATGCAGCCACTGCTGGACGAACTGAGTCCCTGGTGGAGTCTGGCATGTAAGATTGAAGGCTTCTCCTTCTTTCATTTCCTGCTGACTGGCTCTCAGTTCTACACTGAAATCCAGATCTGCAGGGAGCAAACACACACACACACACACACACACACACACACACAAATGCCATTTTGGTCAAATGAGCCTTTAAAACAACTGACTCAGCATTCATGTACATAGAATTAGGCCTACCAGAATCGACTCCCACTAAGTACCGCACACTCTGGACTGTCTTGCCATTCACAGTGGTCTCACACACATAGAGGCCATGATGAAAGGAGCCTAAGAAACCGTGTTGGGGCTCATAGAGGGCTGGGACCTCAACTCCATCCGGAAGAGTCCTGAGAAGCACGCTGGAGCGCGGGTCTGTAATGCGACACGGAATGAGGTATTCCCAGGCTTTGACCTGATGTGCATTTGGTTCGTCCAGCACGAATGGAACTTCAGGGTCTGGTAAGAAAAAAAGAAATGTTACTCTTAAGCACACACAGGTTAAAAGCACACAGCAGAGTTAACATAGTAAACAGGGGCAATTACACATGTCACAAAAGTCAAAATACCACCCTCCTCCTTCATCTAAAGTATATCTTTTTTCATCCTTAAGAGATATTGTCTTTTTTTTCTCAAGTTTCTAAATTAAGAAGCATGAATAAATTGATCTCCTATAAGCTTCCATAGGGCAAGGTTTCAGGCTGCACAAGACCAAGTATAAAAACAGCTGAAATACATCATAAACGTGGATTATTATATTATGAATAATAAGTATTTTGACGTAGCCCCATTCATCATTAAAGTGCTGCCTTAAGTCACTATTTAGCCCACTTAGCTTGCTATACTAGATGAAATATCTACAGCAGACAGGCAGGAAAGTGGGAAGTGATGACAGTCAAACGAGAGCGGAGCGTTAAAAGAGTCCCAGGCGAGTAAAAGGATTACAGCCTGTGCTCTTGATCAAGTGGCCTAAAGAAAACAACTGTTGGGTCGCAATGGTGGTACCGAAGATACAAGTTAATAAAAAAAAAATTAAGGGAAAATTGTTTTGTCAATAGATTTCTTTCCTGAAGAGTCTGCGCTGTAACACTTGCCTGGCACAAAAATGTAGATGGCAGCATAGTTGTCTTCATCCACCTCGTAAAAGCAGGAATAAGATCCAGTGTGCTCAGCCGCGGCGTCCTCGATCAGCAGCGTGGACGTGTAGAATCCCGGCAGCACGTGCGTGTTCTTCGGTAAAGGCTCTTCCCACAGCACGGTTTCCTTCCCTGTGCAGCTGATTCTGAAAACCGAATGTGGCTCCAAAACCAACTGCGTCGTGTTAGAGACGATGGTCGGGGGAGGAAGCTCACACACCACCTTCCAGACATCTGCAGACACAAAACACACACACACACACACACACACGATCTTCAGGCTGGATCACTCCACAAAGAAAAATGGGATTTGCACTGCATATGTAACACTAAAACTATGGTCTTTCTTTCTTTTCTTTCTTTTTCTTCTGTCTTTCATTCTTTCTTGCTTGCTCGCTTGCTAACTCGCTTTCTTTCTTTTATTCTTTATTTTTCTTCAGTTTCTTTTTTTCTTTCTTGCTTGCTTGCTTACTTTCTTTTTTTTCTCTTTCTTTCTGTGCCTTCCATTCTTACTTTTTCTTCAGGTCCTTTCTTTCTTTCCTTCTTTCTTGATTACTTGCTTTTTTCTTTCTTTCTTTCTTTCTTTCTGTTTTCCTTCCTTCCTTTCTTTCTTTCTTTCTGTACCTTTATTCTTTATTGTTCTTCATTTGCTTTCTTTCCTTCTTTGCCTTTCATTCTTTATTATTCTTCTGTTTTCTTTCTTTTTTTTCTTTCTTTCTTTCTTTTCCTTACCTGCCAACATCGCCAGTAACACAACCCCCAGGAGGAGATGTGTCTTCACCGTCCCCATGGTCCCTCAGCTCGAGTTCAGCTGAAATGAAAAGGGAAAGTTGAGTTATGATGCCTCTTCAACTTTCTACTTGCTGTTTGTTAAAAAAGAAAGGAAGAAAAAAAAAGAACTGTTGGAAATCTGACTATGTATAACACGTGTAGCCTGCTGTGTTTATTGGCTTCTCTTCCCATAAAATACCTGGATCTCTTTTTCGGGTAAAAATGGACTTCTGTCCGGCATTAGATCAGCTCTAGTAAAAAAAAAAATGCACTGAATCATCATCAGCAAAGCACGCTTTTGGACGGCTGTGTCCTGGGTCATGTCTATAAACATGAAATAAAAACTGCAGGATATGCCAGAGAGTGGAGTCGAGCACTGATATTCCTGTTGCGCTCACTAGGGGGCGACACAGTCCAGACTTTAACACAATCCAGGCTTTAAAACGTACTCAGTCCAGGCTTTAACACACAGTCCAGGCTTTAACACACAGTTCAGGCTTTAACACTCAGTCCAGGCTTTAACACTCAGACCAGGCTTTAACACTCAGACCAGGCTTTAACACACAGTCCAGGCTTTAACACACAATCCAGGCTTCAACACTCAGTCCAGGTTTCAACACTCAGTCCAGGCTTTAACACTCAGTCCAGGCTCCAGCACTCAGTCCAGGCTTCAACACACAGACCAGGCTTTAACACTCAGTTCAAGCTTTAACACTCAGTCCAGGCTTTAACACTCAGTCCAGGCTTTATCACACAGTCCAGGTTTTAACACAGTCCAGGCTTTACCCGACAGTCCAGGCTTCAACATTCTGTCCAGGCTTTAACACACAGTCCAGGTTT
>JBBPCZ010000163.1:12031970-12044687 GCA_037974445.1 Brycinus macrolepidotus
ACACACACACACACACACACACACACACACACACACACACACACACACACACACACACACACACACAGACATACATACACCCCATAACGCCCCCACCTTCCTTTCAGTGTTACACTTTACTACTGATTTTATAGAACTCATTGAGAGAAACTGTCTCTTTATAACTTGAGCACTAATTTTATTAACCCATCCCTTTCCAGACTTACTTGACAGGTCTGCAGTGTATTAAAAAGTAACGGACCGATCCTCCCTGCTGGCATGTGCTGTAACGCATCAGTGATTCGGGCAGAAAAGGACAAAGTCGTCTGAGGTGAAACCTATTTAGCGTATTACACCTTTTCTGAGACCCCCTTTTAATCCCTTAACGAGCTTGTAATCCACTGACAGCGCACCGATCATGTTCAGCAGGTGGCTGCTGTAGGGTATGATAAAGTTCACTTTTTATTTAACGTCAGAGGTCGTTCAAATGAAAGAGGCCGCACCTTAATCAGCCCTTTTCCTCGCTACGAGGAACTGTTACAATAGCTCTCAGATCGAGGGACTTTGCCACAATAACATTTGCATCTGAAAGTGCAACGCAGAAAGAGCGGAGGGGACGTGTTGCTCAGTAATTGCTCGTGGTGTGTTGGGTGCTTGTAAGAACTCTGCCAGCTCTTAAGCATCCTTACATCCAGTTTCCTTTGCTCACATTTCCTTGAGCATCATCCCTCTCTTCTCTTATATTTTCTGTTATATTTTACTCCCCCGTTATTATGATCCTATTAGATCCCAGTGATCCCCTTTTTAGAAACCTATCAGAGCAGGTAAAGCAAATTCAAAATTATTGGTGACAAAACCTCCAGTAAATGATAGATTAACTTACTTTATCCTTATTAAGGCACTCATTAGTACTACTTACTCATACAATGACTCACTCTACACTTAACTAATGCACTCACTAGCACTAGTAGTATGTACTAACAATGAATGGGTTAAAGGCAGCGTGCTGTTCACACTGTGTGTTGTGCTGTGGTGTGCTGTGTTCACGTATGACAAATGGACACTTTATACTTTACACTTTACACTTAACACTCTGAGAATGGGTCTAAGGGGCTAAAATGCATTAAATGCACCCAGCCTAAGCAAAAGCTTTTGCTTCCCGTTCATTTCTGTCGCTGTCATTTCACCGCAACCGCTCGCCTGGAGAGGACTTTCCCTCTGACATGCTGTAAACATGTATCTGGCCATATACTTACTATATAATGAGTCTATGATAAAGTCACGTCACTGAAAATGCACAGAGAAACAAAGCTCCAAAACGCACGGGTATGTATGGGGCTGTGCGTAATTACGCACGTATGGTGTTCCTTTTTTTATTTAAATAAATATACAAATATACACATTTTTGCATATTATGCACATAAAATTCAGGTAAGTAGGAAACAAATAGACAAACAAACAAAAAAAAATCACAGTTTCTGTCACACAAACCCTATTTACAAGGCGCAGCAGTTTTGGGCACAGATGTGGATCAGTGAGAGCAGGTTGAGAAGGATGTCTGAAGGAAACGCACTGTAGTAAAGCAGTCTAGGAAACAGACGGGTGTGACTATAACCCTCCAGAGTTTGTATGTTCTGTCCTGAATCTACAGGGGCTGGACACGCTGGGGGGTCCCTGGAGAGACTAAGTGCTGCTCGGTGTGACCACAGTCCGCTCGGTTCGGTCCGTTAAACGGGTGACGCCTCTTTTTCCTCGGTGGCGGACGCGGGAGACAGTGACTCCTCATCCTCTGAGCGCGGGTAGTGCGCGTGCCCGTGCGCGTGCCCGTGCGCGCCGCCGCCTGCCCCGGAGCACTTACACGCCCCGTGCGCGCCCCGCTGCGCGCCTTTGCCCTCCTTCTTGTGTTTGACGCGCCGGTTCTGGAACCAGATCTTGACCTGCTTCTCGCTCAGGTTCAGGTACGTGGCGATCTCGATGCGGCGCAGGCGCGACAGGTACATGTTGGAGGAGAACTCGCGCTCCAGCTCCAGAAGCTGCGTGCTCGTGAAGGCCGTGCGCATGCGCTTACCGCCCTGCACGGGGCTGCTCTCCGAGGCGCCTGCAGACAGAAGAGGGGAAGATCAGTGACATTAGTAACAAAACCTTTATGTTTTTATGTGTTTGCCCACCACACTTTCATCTCAACACGTCCTTTCATTTACAAAACAGCTCAAATTACATTTAGTCCTATGACATTTAGGACTGGAAAAGGTAACAGTGTGGAAAGGAGGAATACTTCGTAAAAACATAATTACCCTATAGTAATGATAATAATATAAAAAATACTTCTAGCATAGTAATAGGTAACATTTGGCAGCAAAAAAGTCAGGGGAAAGTGATTAAATAACAGCTTGAACTTGTCTACAATGTAAATTCAAGCACGTGCTTAAAATCCTATCCACCTATACTGTAACAGGAGAGTTGTTTTGAACTGGTTTGAATGGTTGAATTGATTAAATGTTGGTTTTGTTCACCTAATTTTGCTTTAAATACATACCTTTATTTAAGTATTTATTTAAGTATTTAACCAGTGAAACTGATTGTAACCATATGAAGTAATTATCTGATAGATAATTTTTGAGCTGATAGACCGTTATTTACAGTGGAACTATCATTTCCCAGGCACGGCAGCCAATGAAATTTCTTGATTGAAATTTCGTTAATTAACAGACCAATTGGTTGATTTTACGCCAATCATGTGTGCATTTTGACTCACGGTTCCCTCAACAACAACAACAACAACAACAACAACAATAATCATCATAATAATAATACAAATAATAACAATGAAAATAATAGCTGTCTAGTGTAGAATTCGCTGCATTTTGACTTTAGAAACTCTAACGTGTGCTAAAATACATCTAAACACTGCAGTTGCAGCTTCTGGTGTGTGTGTGTGTGTGTGTGTGAAGCAGCAGGTGTGTTACCGAGGCTCACGCAGTGGTATCTCCGTGGGTCCGTGACGCCGTAGGCTGTGGGCGCGCACAAGGGCGTGTGTCCGTGGGCGGCGTGCGCGAGCGCGGGCCCCTGGTGCTGACGGTGGTGCGCGAGCCTCGGGCAGCAGGGCGGCGCGTCGGCGCTCGGGAAACCCGGAGGAGCCTTGAGGAGCGCGAGGGCGCCGCCGCCGGCTCGGGGCGCGTGGACATGCGCGGCGACGCACAGCGGGCACACGCACAGTGTGCCGGTCTTGCGCGACGGGCAAGCGGGTGCGCCCACGCTGACGGCACCCGGCGCGTGCACGCCCACGGGTAGGAGGAAGTCGTGCGCTGGGCGCTCGCTCAGGACCGAGGGCCTCGCGGGGTCCTTGATGATGAGGGAGTCCACGTAGAAAGACCGGGACATGACGGCTGATGGGGGTCCTGCTGTTCTGAGCGGTGGGCTGCTGGCTGTTGGGGTGTCCTCGTGCCCAAGATGCTGCTGCAGCTGGCCTTGCGCGCGGGGCTCTGTGCTCCGCTCTAAACCCTCGGGAGCGCAGGGAAGGTGCTTATGTTTGATGCTTCAACAAAAGGGAGCCGCGGAGGGGCCGGCCCTAACGGCGCCCACGTGCGCTCCCGCCGCTGCGCCTTTAGTTGCGCCGGTGACCCGAAACACGTGACGCTCGCGCGCCACCAATCAGAGCGCTGCGCGTCCCAACTTGAAGCTCCTTCACAGACACAACAACTTCTGATGATGGTGATGATGATGATGATGATGATGGTGATGATGATGATGATGGTGATGATGCTGCTGCTGCTGTTGATGATGGTGATGGTGATGATGATGGTGATGATGATGATGATGGTGATGCTGCTCCTGCTGATGATGATGGTGATGGTGATGGTGATGCTGCTCCTGCTGATGATGATGGTGATGGTGATGGTGATGATGAAAAACTCTGCCTACTCATGCCTACAGTTAGTTCTTCACACATTCAGGGCCTCAACAATTTATGATCAGTGTATTAGAAGTAAAGTGCCGATAAGCTCTACCCCGCAAGGTAGTCTCTGTTTTTTATTTCGCTTTTTATGTCTTCGGACCTTTTCTGAGAGGTTTCTTTGCTTGTTTGTTTGTTTGTTTGTTTTTTTCGACATTAAAAAGGTGTGCTTATCTTATAATCATTCAAAAATGGTTCCTCAGGGGTTTTTAAAAGCAGTGGTTCTATTTAGAACCATGCACACCCAAAGAGCTATTCAAAAATAGTTCATTAATAGATCATAAATGGTTCTTTGTCTGGTTAAATTGTTCTTTTATGATGGAAAACCTGTTATAAAATTATTTTTCTGTTACAAGTCAACAATAACAGTGCATAACCAATATGGCCAGAGTTTATTAAAAGAAAATAAACAAATGGAAGGATTCTCTCCAGAATATAACTGTTATATAAAATTGTTATTGTATCTATAAATACAAGTGTGCCAAAAAAAAAAAAAAAAAGAATAAAAAATCAGTTGTTGTGAAGTTCTAGTTTAGATAATTACCCAGCAATATAAGCCTCATAAACACACTGGTCATTGCCAAGTATTGTTGGTGAGACAAATCCACCTTTATTCCGGGTGGGTATTTGCAGGAGGTTTGTGAAAATGCGGCTTAGTGCAGTAAAAGCGTGTGACTGTGCGGCCCTGCACACACACAATCACTGAAATCAGCGCTTAGGTCCGTTTGGACAAACGGCAATTAAAGGTTTATGAAACGCAGTGGAGTCCGGGCGCGTTATTCGATAGCGATTAGGATTCAATTAGGAAGCGTTTATTGTGGAGGGCTCGGGCCGGATAAACACGCAGCTATTCCAGAAATGCGCTAATCCCTCATCTTGTGACAATAATTAGCCGGTTTGATCTCCAGGAGGGTCAGCAGCGGGTTGAGCTTCCACTTTCATCTGCAGCCTCGCGCCCTCAGCTCCAGACACGGAGCGGCGCGCGCCTCCGCACGGGCACTGGGGGCTCAGGGTGGGGGGCATCAGGTGTAGGGGCATCAGAGAACAGACAGCTCAAGAAAAGCTTATTTATTACAACCTCAGCTTATGCTCACTTTGAGGAAATGTACCGTAAACAGGCTCATTAATGACCGTAAATTATGTAAAAGGTATGTATTTTTTTCTCAATAAAACTAGTTTGTAGTACAATACATTGTCCCATATCTTCACACTGCTAAATGGAAGAGAATACCAACCTACACTGAGCTATATGACCAAACACACTCTCATAATACTAAACACAATGTCCAATAAAGCCTAACGTATTGGCACGCGGTACCGAAGAAACTGTGTCATACAAACAAATGCACTGTCCCAAAACACCTAACACACACTGTACTGTGATACCTGACACACTGTGACGTAATACTTAACACATGGTCCCAAGCTGCCAAAGAAACTGCCCAATAAAACCCAACACATAACACCTAACACATATCAAAGAAACTGACCTATAATAACAAATACCATAATATCAAAGCTGGCATACTGTCCCATAATACCTAACTCATTACCCCATAATACCAAAGACACTGTCCCAACCATAAAAGAGGACCTAACAATATCCCATTTAACACATTGGCCCATAAAACTATAAGCAGATTGTCCCTATGACTAACAGACTGTTATACCATTATGCTAATCATAATACCCTGCTCTAATATTTATAACACATTGTCCCATAATAACCAAAACTATCCCAAATATAGACATGACCCTATATCACAAAGGTTAGAAAATGCTACACACAGGACCAAATGTAAGGCACTGTACAATGTATTAACACGTTGCCTCAAAATTTGATGAACTATTTGACTCCTCTAGCTCTACCAAACATGCAAACGTAGATAAACAAAGCAGAACTAGTACAATCTCATAGACATCATTCTAGCTGGTATCTGTTCTCTTTGGTCCCGTGTGGGCAACATTAGCATTCGGGACCAAACTACAGATCTGAAGTAAACACAGTGGCCAGCTGGATGGTAACGTACTGATTTTAATGTGAATCTGGGAATGAGGTTATAATAGGCAAGTGTTATTTCAGCCCGGGCTGGATCCTGCGTGCTCTGGGAGCCTGCGAGTGGATGCTGAGGTGTGAATAAATGCGGACTGACGGTGATTTCTGAGCAGAGAGGCTCCGTTTCGGTGTGTTGTGCTAAAGGCCGCTCGCGCTCATGTGCGTTTAATTGCCGAAATCAGCGGAGGCCCTCGCGCTTAAACGCCATGGAATAGGAGTTTAAACCGGGGCTCAGCTGAAGAGGAATAAAACACAAACACATCTGTCAAGCCGTCTGTAATTGTTGTAATGGAGTGAAGGCGGCGTGTAACGCGAGAGGCGAGAGAGAGAGAGGAGGAGAGAGAGAGGGAGGAGGAGGAGGAGGAGGAAGGTAACCCAGGCGGAAATGATGCGCGGCGCGCGCCCACATCACACCGTCCCAGCTTCAGCATCATTATTTCTTGCAATATTTTTGGGTTCACCCCCACCGATAAAATTTCATTGTCTATGCAGTAATCCCGCAAACGAGGCCCTTTATGAGTCTGTAATGAGGCCTAATTGCCGAGACTAGCCGGGCCACGTGGAAGGGTTTAAGGAGATTTAAGCTGTCGGGTACCGCGCGCACACTGTTACCTAGACCACTGCTTTCGTAACTCAGGGGGAAAACGGCTCCTTTTAAGGGGAGATCTGAGCGGATCCCCTGCCATTCTGCTTCGAGGGGCAGGACCACAAGTTTTCCTCTTACACTCAAGCAGAAGTCTGGAGGACAGCATCATAGGCTTCTCCTTATACCAATGCAGAAAATTATATACATATATACAGCAGCGGAAAAAAAAGAGACCACCGCAATTTATTTTTAAATCAGCATCTCTATGAGTATGACAAGAATTCCATGCCAGTGTCTGTTAAATTCCTACACAAGCACCTCATTCTGCTTTATGAGGTACTGATTGGGTGATCACCTGAATCAAATCTTATTTAATGAGGGAAAGTATAAAAAACACTGCTGTAATCAACACTCTCCTCTTGCAGTGTGAACAGTTGGATGGCAAAACACTACTAGAAGTACGTCAAAGGTAATTATTGCCATTTTGTTTAAGAGTGAACAAGAGATTTGTTTTCTTTGAATTAATAAAGTTCTGTAAACACTGCATCATTTCTCTTATTTGGATGTATTGTAATTTTCTTTAAAATATATCTATCTATCTATCTATCTATCTATCTATTAATATACATAATATATATAGGGACCTTTGGAGCAATGGCAGTGCCATAGAAAAACTTTTGTTTCCCTATAAGAGCTTTCAGTTGGGTTGTTTCAAATGTTTTTTTTTTAAAGAACCATGCACTTAAATGTTCTTTAGACAGCCAACAGTGGCTCTGCATTATTACTCTGTGTAGCATGTGTAATTTTTCAGGTGCATTATTACTGTATAATATACTTATTATTATATATCTTCATGTACATATGAATTATTACATTATTACACATATTATACTGTTGTGTTTTATTCTATTGATTATGGTGCTTATACTTGCTTCTTTGTACTGTCCACTCTTCTGCTGTAACAATGCAAATTTCCCACCTTTGGGACTAATAAAGGGTTACCTTATCTTATCTCTGTGTCACCTTGGGAGCGTACTCCCATGCATAAGCCTGGGCCACAGGACCACAGGCAGTCTTCTTGCTCCCAAGCAGGGTCTCTCATTTGGTTCTCCAAAGAGAAATTGATCAGCTTGGATGACAAGTGTAGAAAAATGTTCTCGCCTTTATCTACAGGTGCTCTAGGTCCATTTAGAGACTGTTCTCGGACAGGGCTGTGGATCCATAGGCAGGATCAGTGTTATGGTGTAGAGCTTAACCATGGAGAAGTCCATCATGCTTTGTTCTCGTTAACTTGTATCAGCGTTGCCTTACAAAAGTTGCATTGAATCTGTTTGGGGGCAGTCCGCAGGCCCTCCTCCTCCTCCTTCACCTCCTCCCCTCACCCCAGTAACCAAGCAACACATGGTGAATACCCAAAACCGAAAGGAAACACTCAGGTTCTCAATGTAGTCTTCAACAGGCAGCGGGAGAAATGAACAATGATCCCCCATCCAGCACAATGGCGCAGAGTGACTTTTCATTGCCAGTTATCTCCTCCGTGTGAATAGCAGCTGCAGTGGCCGCACTCCATTTCATCGTTTAGGATGGAGGGAAGGAGGGGGTTCCTCATGTGTGTCAAAATCTAATTTATGTCTTAATGAATGATTGAATTTTTATGCAAAAAGGCCTGAACCACACACAGGATTTTTGTTTCGATCGCAATGGTTAAGTGAGGGCATTAGAAATCCATTTAATGTTGTAGCGCACAGAAATGCTCAACATGGAATTCACTGAGTTAAGAGTTCATCTAATTCTTTAATAGTAAATCAACAGTGTAACCCAATACCGTAATAGTTTATTCAAAACGCCAACACTGTTAATTCAATGATGAAAAGTCAATTCAGTACACTACGAGATTTAACACTAGCATTATGATTTAATTAAATACTACAACAGTTAATTTAAGTCTGAAAGAGTTATTGCAACAGTATTAGAGTTAATACAATGCTGTAAGAATTTAAAACCCTTTAATATTGAACATGTCACATTCACGACATGTGTTTAAACTCAAATAGCTTTGCTGATTATATATTCACATACTTTAAGCACTATGTTAAAACATAAAAGTGGTGTTTTCCAACAATATGGTATTTGGAGGATGCTTATTCATCTTTATTTCATTATTCCCTCTAAAATGGCAGATCTGGTCTACCTCAGCACAGTTAGCCAAAGTGAATGCCCATTACATTACAATGTAAACAGGTTGGAGATTGGTGGTCATTTTTTACTAGCGTTTTTTTTTTATCATAACTTAGAAGCCAGTTGTCTAATCCAAGAGTGTTTTTACACCTATGGTTTGTTTGCACCTGTTCCAATCAGTTGGAGAGTGTTTTTCTCTTGGTTTCCAAGCAAGCTGAAATGTATCAGTACAAACCACAAGAGAATATTTCCTCTGCTCATGGGTTAGATGTATCTGGGATAGGAACAAGAAGCTAAATACGGGAAGAATGTCCTGGGTTCTGGACTAATGCATATTTCTTTGAATCAATCATCTATGCAATTTAACATGGAGCAATGGCAGAGTTGGCATTTACTCATAAACATTATAATCATCTGGGCAATATACCAGGCAAAACCATAGCAAAATGCCGGATAACCTTGAAGAAAATGTCTTGAAATATTATACTTTGCAAAGAAGACAGGCTACCTTCAGACATCCGACCAAAACAAGGGAGCCTGTATTGAGCATCTACAACAATATGCTAACCGTCGAAAGACATGTTTATAAGTTAAACTGGAGACATTTTTGGTAAGTGTGACTTATAAAAGGCTTGAATTTACCTATAAGATAGTGGACTACAGAATAATTCATCATTATTTCTGGCTACAGGACCCAATTAGCTCAAACTTGCAGAGTACACCTGGTAGTTGAATCAGATCAAGGTCAGATCACATTCCCACCACAAATGAACCGTTCTAGAGGTTGTTCAGGACCAGACCAAGACCTCTTCTCAAAGGTCTTGGCACAGCTGTTTTGGTCCACGCCTCAGTGCAGTTACTGTGTTCACACCTGCCCAAACAAATTGCACCATTGGGGGAAAAAGAACTAAAGTCCGATTTATCTTGACTAAAAAGTGCAGGTGTGAAAACTCCAGACCTGCAGACACACAGGCTTAACATGTGTGTTAATTGAAAGCCCACAGGGGTGTAGGGCTCTTCCATTTATCCAGGCCACAAGGGGGGTAATGTCAGCTTTCAGAGAACTACCAGAAAGGCTGCTTATCATGATGGGTTAAGCTTAAGGGATTATGGGCATGATGTGAAAACATACATGATGATGTGAAAAAACGGAAGGAAGTAAAAATACTAACAAAATTAAAATGACTTTTCGACAAACAAACAAAGAATGTTTTCTAATTAAGTAATACACAATTCATGTCCAAACATGTGCTGATGTTTTTTGGTGTTAACGTCAACCACGCTAGTGACTGGAATGGGAACTGGAAGTTGCCGCTCATTCCCGGCCTCGCAGGTCTGACATGATGGCATTGAGCACTTCACTCACAGATAAAAATACATTTGTGTATTCATTTAACCTCCAGTATGATGATGGAAAACTTCAAAACGTTTGACACCAGACTTTATGAAAATGAGATTTTCTTGAAGAGGAGTGCTAAAATGCCACAAATGCCCTTGGATGGCAGTGATGATGAGGCTGGAGGAAGTTGAGAAATGTATTTGTGTACAGCTGAATGATAAAAATGCCCAATGACCACTGAGACAGTTGGTCAGATCTGTGTTTGTAGACAATTGAGCCTTCTAGTGATTTTACAAGCTCATGAAGTTCATAGTTTTGTTCTATATGTGTTTTTTCCATGTGAAAAAAAAAAGAATTTCATTGAGGTTGAGGTTTTTATGTTTTTTTTTTTTTTGTATGTGTTTATGTTTTGATCATTGCAAATAATAAATCACTTGACAATAATGTAAAATACCAGTCAAAAATATAAAGATGTCTGGTCAGTTTGTTTTGGGCTTAGTTTCTATCACTAACATTGTAAGTGATTAGCTAATCCAATATTGTTAGAGTTACTGGATTTAACACCTTTAAGAGAATTTAACACCTTTAACATGAAAGTTAAGTCAGTTATGTTTGAGTAAATTCAGCACCAGCAGTAGCCTTTTTAATTTATTAAGTGCTTTATAAATGAGTTCACCCAGTGGTTTAGGTGTTAATTCTAACTCACTAAGAAATCATATAACAAATGGCAGGTTTTATTTTAACCCTGTGGCTTTTGTTGTGGCCTCATTTATGTGAGGGAGCTGGATTTGTTGGTTGTCAGGAAGCTGAGCCTGAACCATAAACTGCAATTAAGAGACTCAACGTGATAAATACAGACAGATTCGGCCATGCTGAACACAATGCCCCATGCTTTTTTCTCTCTTGTTTCTTTCTTCTCTGGATCTGCTCTCTAACATCATTAAGGGGTCGGCTCTTCTCTCATCACCTTATTAAAGCGGTTGCATCTCTGCTAGCCCTATATGACTTTCCAAATGACTTGGCGAACACTTGGGCGAGGAAGAGAATGAACCAGCCTTTACGCCAATTGCTCTTCGCTTCAGTGGCTGGAATAAGGTCCACTAGATGTATAGGGTTTTAATCTGAGGGCTGTGGAAGAAAGCTTGAGTTGGGCTATGATGATTCTGCCTTCATTGCATGATGTGCTTCACAAGGCTAAATTCTTAATTGGTCTCAAAGGCAACATATTTAGCTCCGTTAAATGTCTGCTTGTTAAAACTGTGCAGGCTGTGCTATTCTCTTTAGGCGCTGCATCTGACAATATATGTTCAATATCTATTTTTGGAATATACTAACAACAAACATGTTTCGTGTGTGTATATATATCACTGTTAAAACACAGTAAGTGGTGAAGTTTGAGCTTTTCAGTTCGTTTGATTTGCTTGTCTAAAACATCAATGCAGTCTTTATTGATAATCTTGGTAATTACTTATTTGAAGCTCCTGAATCTTCCTACTCCTCTCTGAAGATTTATGGTCAATAAAGAAGGTCATTCAAATTCATACAATTCGATTATTTCGATTAACAGCATAGTGTATAATTATATAAGGAATTTGGTGACTTTTATTGTAAATTATGCAGTTATTTTATTGATTATAATGCAAATAAGTAAAACAAGTAAAGAAAATCAGTAGTTGTTGATTAAGCAGAGAAAATGTGTGGTAAACATTGTAAACTATTTTCACTGGATATTACACATAGACAGGGTCTCTATTGTCAGAGCAGGCATTCACCTAGGCTGACACTTTTGGATAGAATTGGCCTCCTCTATGCCCCCAAAAATCATTGGACTAGAGTACTGTCAAGGTGGTACGTCTTAATGTAACATCCACATGAATGTCAGGACCCAAGGCTTTCCAGAGCATTGACCTCCGACACCCTGTCTTCTTTTACTAGTGTGTCCTGGTGCCATCTCTTTCACAGGTAAGTGACACAAAGGCACCCATCCATCCACATTATGTAAAAGAAAATGTGATTCATCAGACCAGGCCACCTTCTTCCATTGCTCCATGGTGGAGTTCTGGTGCTCACGTGCCATTCTAGGGGTTAGCGTGGGCACTCTAGCTGCTCTGCAGTCCCCTGTGATGCACTGACACCTTTCTATCGTAGCCAGCACAAACTTTTTCAGTAGCTCTTCTGTGAGATTGGACCAGACAGGCTAACCTTCACTCCCCATACACATGAATGAGCCTTAGGCATCTATGACCCCGTTGCTGGTTCACCAGTTGTCCTTTCGTGGACCACTTTTGGTAGGTACTAACCACTGCACACTGGGAAAACCCCACAATACATGCCAGTTTGGAAATAGTCAGACTCAGTCGTCTAGCCATCACAATTTGGCCCTTGTCTAAGTCACTCAGATCCCTACCCTTGCCCATTTTTGCACATATTGTTATACATATAGTTACATATACATATATATATAGTAAACATATAGTTTAAGTTAGTTTAACATATGGTTACTAACCTAAAATTATGTTTTAGGTTAGCAAGTTAAATCGCAGGCTAAGGCCTTGGTATAATCACGTCATACTGTCACACTGTTCACAAAGCCAGCTAAGCGTTATTACCAAATGCGGGGGGGGCGG
>JBBPCZ010000163.1:12048683-12071210 GCA_037974445.1 Brycinus macrolepidotus
CCCCTCGTTGGTGGCAGCCCCCTGCTTCACTTGGTGAATGGGTTAAATGCAGAGAAAGAATTTCACATTGTTCACACGGTGTGCTTTGCTGTGGTGTGTTCACGCGTGACTATAAGGGGCCACTTTTCTTTACATGCATGCACATGTAATGTAACTACTCAACACATTGCCTCAACATATTTCCTCTCCAGCTGTGATCATACAGGTAGTAAGGTATGGTAAGATCATGTTTCAGTGACCTGAAATGTATTCAGTTTTCTGGGTAGTGAGCTATACTGCCTCTATGACCACTTACACTGCTAACTCGCTAGAAAGTGACGATCATCATCCAAAGTTTTTGGACTGCCAGAATAACACACTATCTACACACAATATACACCAGTAACTGAAACCGCATAAGTCTACATAAACTACGGTCAATCTATTTTGTTTTTTAGTTTTTCCAGACTGTCTGGTGAGAACCGGCAAAATGTCCTCACTTTTCCTGTCATTATGAGGACATTTGGTCTTTACAAAGGACTAAATAGACACACACACACACACACACACACACACATGCAAACACACATGCACGATGGACAAATGGTCAAACACACACACCACTATATAGAAATAATGAATGAGTTAAAGCCTGTATTGCGTTGTCCCTCTAAATTGCTGTATTTAGGCAATGAATAAGTGGATAAATTTGTAGTTAAACCTAGAGCTTATGCTACACCAGCCACTCCATTCCTAACACACACACACACACACACACAAAACCTACACTCTTAAATTCTTAGTATCATGACAACCACACTGTGCAATAATTAGCCCATTATGGAGTACTTGCACCATTAGAACGGCTAAACTAATCTAATCTGCCTTTTTAGCCTGGTGCGCTCGAAGCCTGAGCTGCTATTTTCCTCGATGCTAGAAAAGCAGGCCCGTTAGGATTGTTGTGCTTAGCCAATTAATTTGCTGGGAAGAAAAAACACTTTGTGTTTCGGGTGCTCTTCGCATAGTTGCATGAAAAAGGACTAATTAAATTATCAAAGATGAGCCCTCTACTCCTCGAACAGGGACTCGAGCAGGCCTTTTTAGCACTGTCTGAGGAGTTTAACAGATACCTCTGCACAAGGTGTTTTTCCTGTTGTTTTAGTTCATGATGCTGAATGTGTGGTTACTTGTGTCAGAAACACGCCTGAGGGCCTTAATGGTGGCTCAGTACAGAAAGAGAGAAGAGGGTGGTTATAAAGACCGCGTCTCTCTCCGCCTTGTTTGACCAGCATTAAAGAGAAGTTCAAGTGTGTCTATTCCTTTGTGTCGTCTCAGACTATTGGAGCCTATGTATGTGTGTTATACGTGTGACGTGTGTGAGTGTGTGTGTGTTTGTGTGTGTGTGCGTGTGCAGGGGGTAGGGGAGGGAAATTTGTATGCAAGCGGCAGTGCTGCCGTCCCCCTCTCCCTCTCTCCAGAATTTGTATCCCCTCACCTGCCTGTTGCAATGAATTATGGGAACTTCAAGTCGAGCGTGTTAATGTGGACGCACGTGCAAGGGGCGTCTCAGCACCTGCCCGAGCCCTTTTTTTTTTTTTTTTTGCTCCGCCTTACTTTCCCTCTCGCTCTATTAATATTCTGTTAACATATATATCATTTTACATTATATAACCCTTACAATAGAACTTATTTTGCCATTAGGCACATTCCTCACTCCATAAACTAAAAAGGTTTAATTAATGTATTTTCTCACAGTGGGACCTTCTAAGACGTGTTAGACAGAATTTTAAGCAGCTTTGTAGTAATACAAAGAAAACCACAATATTCATTCAATATTACTTTTTATTAATGTAGTTAAAGTTCAACCCGTTTACAATTTAGTACACCCTAAGGAGCCATAGCATATTCCATAGATGAGGGTGGTGCATTCCAGCCAATTATTTTACCTGGTGTGTTTTTCACTTATTCTAAATGTAAGCAGAGACATAATGAAGGATGAAATGTTTCAATACAGTCTTCTAAATTAAAAAAAACAAAAAACAAAATGTTCTTGCTTTTCATGTGGTGAAAACTTTGGAATGTGACCCACAATGGCGCTCTGTGACATCTTTCTTTCCATCAAAATTACTTTTAAAAAGTATTGCTTTATTAAAAAAAACAAATTGTGTTTGTCATCTCTAATTTCACGTTGCAACTTTCATGACTTCCACCTTGACTGATAAAGTTTGTTTATATCATTTAGATTATTTTTCTATCAGAATCATTAAGTGATGTTTCCAAAGCTTTCTGAGCACCTTCCTATCAGAATGGCTGTACACCGCATAAATAAATAAGCAAGTAAGTAAGTAAATAAGTAAGTAAATAAATAAATGATGCCGTTTTGACTCTTTTTGAGTTCATTATGTAATTAGAACACAGAATATTGTTGTTAATTTACTATTAGAAAATTCAGTCAACAGCACTGAAAAAAGCAGTATTCATTTTTAAAAACACCCTCAATCTCCTCAGTCCAAACATACAACTATATCTCTCCAACATACTGATTGTGCTTGTTTGTGTTTATTGTAAGAAGCACACTATATGTATCCATACATATGTTAGATTTCCCAGAAGAAGATTCAAAAGCATTTTTTCTTTAGCATTTATCTGCTAATGTAAAAAAAAGTCTTGACAACAAGATATTACCAAAATGTTCAGTTTCCATCGCCTACACTGAAAAATATGAAAAAAATCCAAAAGATCCGAATGTGTGTTCTAAATCCTCTAAAAGAGAGCTTGTCATAGATCTAAATATTTGTTGTTGGAAACACGCTCAACAATTGGCCCGGTGTTGTCCATTCCAGATCAGACGGCAGTGATTTCTTGACCTTTCACTTCACTTCTGACCCATGACCTTCAATGTTGTGTTGAGTACACTGATAACATGATTGTCTGAATGGAAAATGGTGGTTTAACTCAGATTTGTTAAGAGAGCGAGAGAGAGAGATAGATAGATAGATAGATAGAGAGAGAGAGAGAGAGAAAGAGGGAGAGAGAGAGAAGATGTCCAAGAGATGGCAAAAGAGACTAGTGAGCAAGAGACAAACGAATAAAAATGAAACAAGACTAGCTGGGGAAAAAAGATAAAAAAAATACTCAAAAAATGAGAATTTGAACTTCTTCACAAAAGTACGAGGCCAGAGAGATAGCAGCTCATCCTTTGACTTGGTCCTCGTTCAGCCTGAGTGAGCCTGGTCCAACCTTTCGTGTCTCTTCGTGGCCCGACGCACATGCAGTGGCAGGGGTCAATCTCATTCAGGCTTCCGAAGGCTGCCATGGTGACCAGCCCCCGTCCAGCCGCTCTGACCACCCCCGGAATTTTATACACTCTCTTCTCCTCCCCTCTCCTCCAAGCCCTCCTCAAATCTCTCCAGCCCAGCATTCACAAAGTCATTAATGAGATATTCAGGGCCTTTTGAGCCAGGCAGCTACATTGTGATTTTAAAGGGGAGGAAGCCAGAGAAAGAGAAAGAAAGAGAGGAGAAAGAAAAGAGGACGAGTGCAAAGAGGGAGAGCAAATAGAGGAGTGGGCCAAAAATGTACCCCCGGCTGAAAGCAGTTAGATCATGTTCTTTTCATGGTCCGATTAGAATCAAATCGATCCCCCGCCACCCGCCCCCTTCGCTCCGAGGGCCGGCTCAGGCCTTTTTGGACAGGAGACTGAACAGAGAGTCCTCCAAAAACGGCCCAGCCGCTGCAGCCGGCCGCTCCACCTGAATGATAATCACCCTCGCCCTCTGGCCTGACAAGACACAAGTGTCTAAATGTGTTTAGAATGGGACGTGCTCTTAAAGTATGTCTGTGAGAGAGTGTGTGTGTGTGTGTGTGTGAGCAGAGGTGGGTGGGGCAGCTTAAAACAAAACAAAAAGTATTGTTACTTCAGTGAGTAAAAGTATTTTTCCAAAAGATCAACAATAGAGTTTCCTAATACGTTCAGTGTCTATCAGCTTAAAAACTCAAGTTGTGTCACTCTTCTCTTTTTGATTCACACTTGGTCTAAAACGAAATCTCAAAAGTCAGAGCTTTGACCACACAGTAAAGATGCTGTCACAATGAAATTAATATAGAACAAACAATTATTCAACAACTAAACGTTGATGAGTAAATGTAATTGAGGGGTTACTTTACTCAAAAATATACTTAGAAGTAAAAGGAAATGCACACAAATCAATCAAATTGTTAACCTGAGTACTTGTAAATGAGTAAATGTTACTGCCCAACTGTATGTATGAGAGAAACTGGAAATGGGGGTCTTGAAAAGATAAAATAATTAAGTGATACAGTATTAATGACAAACTTTAAAGAAGAGATCTGAGAACTTAAGACATTTAAGACGTCACTTTTGCAAGTGGGTAGATATTATTTTGTAACATGCTCTTTCACTTTAAGGTCCTATACTAGATGGAATAATATTTGGTTTACATACACCACAATTAATTTAGGTTCATGCCTAAAAACTTTCAGTAACTACACACTATCAGAAAAAAAGGTACTGTACTAATACAAAGGTTTGCTCAAAGATACATACAAGAATAATGTAGTCTTGAGGCCTCATTTTCAGTCCAGTTCCTGTACCTGACCAGTTTCAGAGGAATGTTTTTTTTTGTTTGTTGAGACACACAGTGATCTACGTATGAATCATTCAAGCAGAACAGAGTCATCTAAATGAAGTCATGAACCAGTGAAGTAACAGGTGTAGATGATAACAGATGATTAGGCTGGTAAAGTCAAGTACACAGTGAAACGGACCATGGTGCAACACAAAAACAAAGAACAGAACACCACAAGACTACATAAGTGCAGACGGGACAAAATACACAGAGAGTGCAAAGAGAGCAAGAGAGTGCAAGGAAAATACAAGAGCAACCAAACAACAGGACAAAGACAACATTTAGTGTAGTCGAAAAAAGCAGCTACAGTACACGTTTGAGTCAATACAGTATTATCAGAGATACCGTATTCTAGCGGTGGAGTTGCTAAGTATGCAAAAAAAGTAAAAAAAATATAGAGGCAGACAGCAGTAATTAATAATTGTGCAAATAATAGCAGCAGAAAATAATGTTATGCTTGAATGATTCTTGCTCTCTTACAGTATATAATAAATGAAGGGCATTTACAGTGGCAGTTGGGGTGTAAGTTGTTTTGTTTAAGGCAAAACAGTCCAGCGTTTGTTTTTGTGCATTCTGTATTTGGGAGGGGGGGTTATGATTCAGTTCTGATTGAGGAATTTGATGGCCTGATACCAGTAAAGGGGCATTTGGCAGATGCCCTTATCCAGAGCAACTTAGTCATTAGTTACAGGGACAGTCCCTCTGGAGCACCTGAGGATTAAGTGTCTTGCTCAAGGACACAATGACACAATGGTAGAAAGTGGGGGGTTCGAACCTGCAACTTTGTGGTCAGTGGATTCACAGGCAAGTGTTTTACCCACTAGACTACTACCTTGGTGCACTTTGCAGCTTGTTACAGTAAAACATTTGTTCCCATTTCTTTAATTTTATCTACTCAATTGCTCAATGTGCAAGAAGTGTATGAAATAATATATATATATATATATATATATATATATGTATTTATTTATTTATTTATTTATTTATTTATGTAGTCTTGTGGTGTTTTTTGTTCTTGTGTTGCACCATTTCACTGTGTACTGAGCGTACGGTTATAATGACAATAAACCTACCTGACATGACTTCACTTCACCACTCTGATCATCTTTAATCATCTGCACCTGTTTCTTCGCTGGTATATATCTATCTTTTTTTATACACATCTTTTTTTCAGTATTAATAATAAAACATTGACCAATTGAACTGTAGTTTCACAAGGTTCTGTTATTGGACAATAAGCACTCTACTTATGCAGTTTGTACATGTGTAAATACCAGAACTGAGAAATTAAAAACAAATTTCATAGAAGATCTGTGAAGATTCTGGGTGAAATAAATGCCATTAATAATGAACAATAAACACAATTAAGCATTAATCAATGAATATTTAGAGCAGCAATAAACATTGTGCTTTTTTCGCTTGAATTAACAGAATGGAATTATAGTTGATTTATAGGATATGTATGTAAAATGGATAATTAGATATTTAGTACATAAGTATCATTGTATTTTCGGTATTTAAAATGAAACGTTAATGCAGGGAAGTATTTAGTGAGCTGAGCAATTTAGTTAAGTGGGTATTTAGAGTGTAAAGCAGAATTGCAATGAGGATTTTGTGCATAAGTGCTTTTGTATAGGAGATATCTTGCGAGCGAGTGGTATTGGGTGTGCGGCGTTTAGTGTGGCTGCAGTGTGTCTAGGGTCTATTTAATGAATAAAGTAGAACTGTGTAGGGGATATTTAGTGTCATAGTACCAAGTGCTATTAAACACCCTTGGAGAATGGATGATACCAGCAGTCCCCTGGCAGCTGCACCCACTTGAGAAGGAGAGGTAGAAAGAGAGAGAGAGAGAGAGAGAGAGAGAGAGAGAATGAGATGGGGGAAGTGAGGGAGGTTCAATTACTGAGAGTGCTGTATGGGATGTTGATGTATTTAACAGAGGGAGAGGCTGAGGAGTGGACTCTCTGTGTAACCATTACAGCTGGGCTAACACCTGCCTCTCCTCCAACCACCAGCACACCACTTATTCAAATTTCAATCCAAGCTCAGGTCTTTATACTTTCGGGACAACTTTGATGCAACTTTATGAATAGAAAGCAAGAATTATTGTTAACTTCATAAACAGCAAAGGCCTGCTTGTGGGTAGACACTTTAATTCCTAATTATCATGACTACACAACTCACATATTACTTTCATAATACTTCTCAGATACTTCATAGAGGCTACAGGATTCTGGAGGTATGTCTGAATAATATATTTGCATTTTAAGGGGTTAGCCCCTTAGACCCTAAGGGACCTGTATGTAGGCCCACATCAATTACTCACTTCATATTTGATCTATTACCACATAATTCATCAGTTACTAAATGAAACATTGCATAAGCCTGGAGTTTGCAGTTGAGTCTCCACTTCTCTCTCTCTCTCTCTCTCTCTCTCTCTCCAGTACTCTGGTTACTGTTTAACTGAAAGGCAGCTGCTCCATAAGTATGGGGGTGGGGCCACCCTGTTGCCTGTCATGCTCATTCCTCCTCCTCTCTCTCTCTTTCTCACTCTCTCTCTCTGCCTCTCTCTCACTCTGTCTCTCTTTCTCTCACATACACTTACACCTTATGATCATCTCTATTCATCCCGCAGCTGCATCTCTCTCTATCGTTCTCTCTCTCTCACCCTCTCTCTCTCTCTCTCTCTCTCTCTCTCTCTCTCACCCTCTCTCTATATCTCTCTCTCACCCAGTCCAGAAGATGGATGTCAGTGCCCCTGAAACAGGCCCAACAAAAGCCCTCCACCACAAGGTGAGCTCCCGCAGCTGTGGCAGTGGCTTTCTCGGGGCCGCTAACTGGCTAGCATGAACGGCCCAGTATGGCAACAGTATGCTTTTGTTCTGGCTCTCAGCCTGAAAAGGGGCCGAGGGGGGCTCAGAGGCTTCAGCACAGTGGCCTTACACCAAGTCATTTTTCTCCTTCTCCATGCCCTCTTTACCCTTCTCCCCCTGTGCCTCTCCCCACCTAACTCAACTCAAGTCAAAGAAGCTTTATTGCCATGACCATATTAAGTTAGGGAATTGCCAAAGCATTGTAATTAGTTTATTCTACATCAGTCTATTATACACACATATAAACAGCATTATTTTACCTAAATTTTTTACTTATATGGGTACTATGAAACCCATATAACGCTAGGAAAATTGTAGTGTGTTCCACATGTGGGTTAACCTTTTAATTGCAAGCTTGTTACTCAGTTATTTTAGTCAATATAGAAACAAGTGCTAATATTTATTTAACATTAACAGTGTGTTGACCATACAAATGGCATTCTTGTGGCGTGCTTGGAACTTCCATCCAATCTAGCATTTTGCTTTTTCGTCTCTTCCTCTCTCTCCCTCTGCAGCTGTGTGTGTGTGCTGGCGTTGGGCGGGAGGAAATTTGAGGGCATGGGGATGATGGAATACGGGCGTGCGGCGGGCGGTTGGGGCCTGTTTTGGGCGCGTTTTCCCCGCCGCCCCATTAGAGGGTCGTTTATGGGCCTTGTGACGCTTTTGTCCAGCGTGTTCGGGGGCGGCCGCACTCTGTAATTGGCCGATTGGCCACGCTCTGCGGCGGCACCGGTGATTTATAACGCTTGCTGAATGGGGCTGACTTCACATAACGGTGCAGGGCCCATTGCACTGAATGCGAGCCAAGCGCAGAAAAACCACCCGTGAAAGGATGAAACGTCCACCGAGGCCTTTGTGTCGGTGTGAAATTGCCCACCGGGGACAAAGAGAGTTGCCCCGAGTCCCCCTCTTTCTTTCCCCATTTCTATTTTTCTCTACTTCTCTCTCTCTTTATTAATCTCTCTTTCGCCCCTCTGCCTCCCTGTTTATCTACATCAACCCGCTTTTTCAGGCCAGTCTCCTTTTATTTTTTCTCTCCTCCCAGCCCTCGTTTTCTCTCGCCGTCAAGCCATCTCTCTCTGTCTCGACCCAGCCTCGTCCCCCTTTTCTCTCTTTCTTTCTGTCCGTTTGCTTTTGTACTGTCTTTGTTAATGGCTTTGTCATCGGAGTTGTCTGCTCATATTCTTCTCGGCCAGGCTCTCGCGGTCCACCTCATTTCATCTTAATCTCACACTCTTTACAAAGTCGTCTCCCGGCACAAGGGGGGACAGTTTGATGAGGTCAGATGCAGCTGCAACCTCACTGGTGTCCTCTAACAACTCCCAAATAAACCCTAATCACTTAAAACTCAATAAAGAAATCAGAGCCTTTCAGGAATAGTTCTAGAGATAGTAACAGAACTCTGTGTATTTTAAAAAACGTGTCTTGAACCGAGCTGGATCTCTGTTGCTTTGAAAGAATTAGTGTTGCCGAAGTTCAACATAGCTGAACACACTTCCTCATTTGAAGTTGATCCAACTTGGCCAGAAGCAGGATATTTCAATACACTGTAATGAATATCACCAGTGACCTTAATCCTCCGAATTGAAGGACTTAGCCAGGAAAAAGTTTCTCCTCTTAAAAACAAAACGCAACCTCCGCTGGTCCATTTTTCTGCTGGAAGAAAAACATTTCTCTAGAAGGTTTATATGGAAAGTGATAGCATAGTAAACCTAAAGGCACCACTCCAGGTACCTGCACCTATAGGTTCGCATTCTGAGCAGCGAGGCAGATTTTGTGCAGAAAGCTGTCCGATTACAGAAAAGAGCAGCACTCCTAAACTTTCAAATCTAAGTATGCAGGCATTTTACCATGCTAACTAAGAACACAACTCCAGGAACAAAACAATGAGAAACATCTGCAGCTTTTAAGCATGCTGGACCAAAAGAGAACACTGTGTGTGTATGTTCGCATGCATACAATGCAAAAAATAAGTGTGTGTGTGGGGGGGGGGGGGGCAGGTCAGCTTTTAATGACCTCCTAATTAAGTCTTGCCCTCCCACCAATGGTCTAATCATGTAGTAGAGGTTAAAGGTCATATACATAGTGACCTGTGACCATTGTCCATTTTCCTGATAATTGCACAAAAGATAGTCCTGCTGTCCACATTCATATCTAATCAACAACACACTTTTGGTTTACCCACAGTTTACCCATAGTAAACCAAAGGTGAAAATTTTTAAAATGAAGAAAACTCTTTTATGATTGAGTGCGTGAGTGAATGGTGTGTGTGTGTGCGCGCCGTGCGGTGGGCTGGCACCATGCCCAGGGTGAGTCCCTGCCTCGCGCCCGTTGGCTAGGTACCCGCGACCCATTAAGCGAATACAGAAAATGAATGAATGAAAGAACTCTTTTATGATATGTGGTATACAATTAGGTCCATAATTACTGGTAAAGATGGGTAAAACAGGCCATGATAAAATATCACTGTGGTTGATTTGTTTAATCTCACACTGAAACAATGAAAAAATGTCTCATCTTTAACTGAAGTAAATGTAGTCTCAGCAAAATCATGCATTATGTTTGGCACCCCCTGCATACAACACTTTGTGAAATGTCTTCTCCTGTAAAGCTTGATGTGAATGGAGAATACAGAGCAAGCAATCTGAGACCTCTTCTCAATACAGAATCTCTCCAGATCCTCCAGGGTCCTCGGTCCTCTCTTCTGGACATTCCTCTTTAGCTTACTTCAGGAGTTTTTAAAGGGGGTTAAGTCAAAAGAATGATTCTGGCCATTTGATGATGATGATGATGATGATGAAAGCCTTTATTTGTCACAGACACTGTTACATGCAATGAAATTGGACCCCTTCGACCATACATATACACAAACAGCACATTTTGGGGAATAGACAGGTCAGTCGAGAGGTAGCAGAGGAAAAAGTGATGAAATATAGAATACATGAGGAGAGAAAAAAAAGTCCCTCCCAGACTGTCCTTCAGGTCGGGCAGTGTGAGAACAGGGGAAAAAAACACCTCAGCAATAAAGCACATAAACGCATGATATTAAGACACGACTTGCAACCAGGAAGGGGGGAAAGGGGATGTGGAGGTAGTCCAATGGAGGTAGTCCATTTAACCACTTTTGTGTGGTACCAACATCTGAGGTTAGATGAGGTTGTTCTTCTAAAAAAACTTCCAAATTGTTGGTAAGCATAAGGTGCCATTCTATTTTTTTTAGACTTGGTGAGCCTAAAGTGCTGCCATATTTTGCGAATATTCAGCCATGATTCCTGAAGAACTGTTTTGGCTCTTTAACCATCCTCCTCACCGTATGTGGAGAAAAAATAAACATGCATCCTCCTCCAGGCAGGTTCACTCTTTACCCATCTTTTCCAAGGGTGCCAACAATTTTGGAACTCACTGTATACATATTTAAACCTAAATCCCCCCAGAATTTAACAGTCAAAGAAACACAATAAGTTAACAATAAATAAATAAACAAGCAAAAAATGTTATGAATGAATGGCAGAATGAATGACTGAATTAATGAATTGATTACTGAATAAAAATGAAAGACAGAATCCAACAAACTCCCCTATTTTCTCCCTTGATTTTCCCCACAGCTATGGGGAAAAGTGCGATATCCACAGATGGGTAAAGGAGTGTTGGCATAAGTAAGTCACGGATAAAGTCTACAGCAAACCTGCTTGGGACCTGGCTGTATCCCCGATGAATAAGTGGGACCAATTATTTCTGACTTTCCTCAGTTCCCTTGGGACTGTGGTGGGAGTGAATGTGTATCAGGGGTCCCAGCGGATCCCGGTCCCTCCATCCTCTCTTTTACCCCCTGATGCTAGCCTGTGAGGGGGGGTTAATTTAGTCGCTTTTCCCCTTGTGTTAAATAGGAACAGTTTCTCTTGTGTTAATTCTCCATTTTGTCACTGGCTGTGCGTAAGGCCTCTTGGCGTTCGCTTCTTTTTCCCTCCCAAAACACTTTCTCTATCCCTCCCCTTTTCTCGTTTTTTCCTCCTTCCCTCCCTCTTTCACCCCTTCCCTTTTCTTCTCATTCCTCCTCTCTTTCTTAGGAGGCCATCCAGATTATGTTGCTAAGGAGATTTTTTTTTTGCCCCTCTCTCTTTTTTGCTTTTTTCAGTGTTTTCCATTGATTTGCTGTTAATGCGTTTTGAATGCCCCTTGGTGTGTGTGTTGAGGGGGGGTTCACTCTCAGTGGAGGAATTCTACTCTGAAGGGGTAGACAGGGAGGGCGACTAAAAAAAGAGTGTAAGACCCAAAGAGAGGCACTCAAGTGAAAAATGAAGTTATTTTTACTGAGCTCAGGCCTTCGTTCACTCACACTCACATACGCACACACATACACACACACACACATACACACTCAATAATACCGTGACCACCCACCCCAGTCTTTTCCCCTCCCCACTAGTACACTCCCAAAAGCCACTGGCATCCTCGGAAGTGTGCAAGCACATTGGTGGACAGGACCATCATTCTTCAGGAATTACAGGCCACACCCAACAGATGAATGTTCTTGATTAATTCCGTAACATAAAGAGTAATAAAGGCAAAAATACTCCATCCAACAGTTTAATGAAAGTTCCCTAATTTCACACAGGCTTAAACATTTTTTTCATTTCCATTTTCCTTATTTTACAATGATAAAATAGGGATAAATCTGAAAAGAATAAGTTCTTACAACATCCTGCATGTACCTCTCTGCCATAAATGGATTAAAAAAAACTATTTCAGGTAGAAAACTATTTGCAAAACTATCATAAAACAATGCCTCCGGCATCAGACTGGACATTCGTAACAATTTCATGTAATAGCTTTATGTGAGAGGCCTTTAAAGGAATCCGACACTTTCCATGTCTGGTTCCCATCACCACTGCTACGAAAAATTCTGGCTCAGTGAGTTTCTCTACAGTGTGTGATGTTTACATCTCAGTAACTGCATTATGCAGAGATTTGGTATTTAAAGGCCTTTCAGAATAATCGAGCATTTAATCACACTTAAATGCGATAAAAAATACAAATATAAGAAATAATATAGTCCATCAGATGTTTCCAAACTTTTGACTGGTACTGCTGCACATACAGGAGTAAATTCTGCACAATGTGCTCACCTTAGATGATGGGTTTTGAACTAATCTTTTAGAAATTGTTAGAAATTGTTTGAACTGATCTTTTAGAGTGTTAGAAATGTACTCAGATTAGAAACCACTGACATTAAGGCTCTTCTTATCATCCAGTGTGTGAACAAATCTAGTTACGAAATGGATGCCACACCAATTGACTCGGATAACAGATTATAATTTAAAAGTGCCATCACAGGTCTTTGCCTGTGAAAATATAGCAGCATGAATGTGATTGAGTGCGTGTGGATAAATGAACCTCAGTGAGGCAGTGTTCTCTGAACTCTGGGTGAACTAGCTTCAGTGAAGTCAATGGTGTGCTGCGTCGCATACCGTTACATATTACATTTACACAGAGTTCACTCAAGATCGGATAATTTAGGAAAGGGTGTGTTCTGACCAGCAGCACGGAATGCTATAGGCCTCTCTAACACATGTTTTTTTTCTCTCTCTTTCACCAGTCCTCCCTTCATCCCTCTGTTCTCTTTTATATCTTTGTAACCTGGAAACACTGAAAAGTGTTTTTAGTTTTTAATGTGATCAAGACTTTTTCGGCTTTTTTTTAATGAATTATCCAAAAACACATAGAAACGCACAGAATTATCATAACATTTATTCATTTATTGCCCAAATACTTTCTCTATCTCAGACACACATTGAGTTACTTCTCTGCTCAGCTATGCAGTAGAACATAATCTAGTTGCCAGTTTTCCCTTAGACTCATCTCCTAACTCGATTAGCTAATCAGAAGCCCTAAATCCGGTGCTGGCACTTTGGCAGACACTCTCTGCAGCTGCGAGCACAGAGATTTGGCACAGCATGATCCCGCAGGTCAAAAGTCGTGCCCTACGTCTGACGCGACTCAATTTCCAGGGCCCACTGCTGTTGCCCCCCAGTGTTCTCCGGCTGCACCTGCAGATCCTCTCCACCTCTGCTCTCTCGCTCGTCCCATTGTCTCTTCCTTCCTTTGTTTAAGCTGCAGCGTAGAAACAAATTCCTAGAAATGTTTCTCTTCTGCTGTGAATGCACTACTGTACTGGATGGACTTACAGAATTACATCCATTATTTCACAGTTTTCTCTCTCACAGCACATTAACCCCTTCAACTGCAGGTGCACTATTAATCTCATAATAGTTATAATAAGAGTTATATAATACTCTTATTCAGGAACTCACAAATATAACTGACAAATATAAATCACTAAATTGTTGTTAATTAATCACTAATGGTTAAAGGGATAAACTGAAGGGGCAAAGCTGAAAAGGACTCTTGATTGAGCGATACGATATCATTTTCTTTAATGTAAAATGTGCTTTTGTGTGTTAGAAAGATAGACAGATAGATAGAGAAAGAGAGAGAGAGAGAGAAAGTGTGTGTGAGAGAGACATGTTGAGTGCTTAGATAGAAAACAAATGCGGTATTTACACAGGATTCCACCAGTACATGGAACAGTTTCAGTACGTCTTTGATCTAAGTAACAATAAAAAAAGATGGCTGAGCTTTACAGTAGTTGAAGCCAAAAACAAACAGAATGAAGCCAAAAACAAACAGAATGTAATTGAACAAAAATCACTGAACTTTTTGAGAACTCACTCCAGAGGTTCAAAAAGGGAGACCAAACTTGAACGGTTAGAGGATCACAGAGTCAGGATGATGGCAAAAGTGGAGAAATAGAGGAGACTGAGTTAAATTGTGATACAAAGACACGAAGCAAGAAAGAGAGAGGAAGAGAGAGAGAGAAGGGAAGCTTGGGTTGTTTTCTCTCACGTTTTTTCGTCATCAGATCGTTTGTTCTTTAATTTTCTATCAGTTATACATTAAACCCACCAAAACCAGTCCCAGTTATACGTCAGGCCTTGTGCACACTGAAAAAAAGTGATAAACGAATGTAGCTGATTCTAATGCATACCTTCTTTTCACATGAATAAAATATATTACACGAGCACAATTCTGAGTGTAGTTTTTTTTTCAATAATTATAATGATATATTTTCTTTATGTAAAAATGTACAATTACATTCTATTCAATTTACTGCAGCACTTTTATTGTGTGCCAGTACTGTGTGTGTGTGTGTTTGTGTGTGTGTGTGTGTGTGTGTGTGTGTATGTACGTGCTGTGTGTGCAGTGTTTACAGGTGTGTGCCTGAGGGCCTTGCCTCTGCTCCTCTCTAAACATTTCCAGATCAGCGCGCCCGCGCATGACCTTTCACCTTCAGCCCCAAAACCACAGAACAATCACAAACTGACCACCAACTTACACATGATAATCATTTCAATGCCTTTAGCTGCAGGGAACACAGAAAATACACACTGCTTCTTTTGGCACTCCCCTGCCCCTCCCCCTCTCCCCCCACCCCCTTTCTATTTTCTCCCACTCACATCAATTGGGACATAATTCACCGGCATGCAGATGCCTTGTGATCGCTAGTGCTTTTAAAGCTAATTTACAGTGCGCAACCTGTGACTGCAGGACTGCAGTTCAAGAGTTATATATGGCACTCTGGCTCTCCACTGACCTGTAAAATCAGGTCAACAGGTGCTTCATAATATCTGAATACAATGAAGTCGTTGGCCTGAGCGCTATTATGTGAAAATAAGTTCAACAACACGCTACATAAGCTTGCATGGAATAGTGATTTTTCTTCATTTCAGACTATTGCTGAAGCTGTGGGTCCTGTATAAAATGATGTTTGAATAATCCCACTCATGCTTGTGTGTAAATATCTCAGCCCTCTTCTGTTTACGTTGCCCAGAAACTGGTTAAGTAAACACACTTTGGTCTGAGTCTCTCTTCTCCTCCCACACCATGCGTTTGAGTGTGTGTGTGTCTGTGTGTGAGAGAGAGAGAGAGAGACTGTATGTGTACACACTGCGGAGTGTACCATAGCCTGACACATTTCTGATTGAGACTTTTATTTCCGTAATGAGCACATGCAGGAGGAGAAGATTATAGAGGAGGTCAGTAAGGAGCAGACAAGGCTGACATTAATCAAGCAGCTTCCAGACTGTTTGTTTACACATTTTATTATGAACAGTAGAGAAGAGAGAGCTGGCCAGCCGAAAGCCTGCACAGAGAGCGAGCCACATGGGCTGCTTTAGAATGCTCTCTGACGTTTGGGTGACCCCCCCCAAGCCTCGCCTCATTTCATGTGAAAGTAGAGAAGCAAGAATAGGAAGTAGAGCTCTCTATCAGTAAGTGGAAAGTTTTCACTAGGCCTCTCAAGCTATGGCGATCCACAGCACTACCCAGTTTAGTGCTTCCCACGCTCCATGTGAAGCTTGATAATAAAGAATTGATTTGAAAGAATTTTGTACAGTTTTTAAAGCATTAGACAGGCTTTGCAGAGCAAAAATCCGCTTGAACCTAATGAAGAATTATTGTTTTTGAATGTAATAATGTAATAACGTGTTAATTATTCACATCCACCCAAATTGCTACGTAATGTTTCCTGTTTAAAGAGTATATATCAAGGAAAAACAAATTTTCATTTTGTTCTTTTTTTAAAATAAAACAGGCTAGTGTAGTACGTCAACTACTTTAACACAGCTAAAGTTTCAATATATACCATTTACTCCCATGTCCACACAGCCCATATATGCAAATTAAACTGCAAAGGTTTGAATTCATTGTTTTCATGATGTCCAGCGTATTTACATTTATCTTCCCATTCAGCTTACAGCATTTTAGCCTTGCCCATTCATGTAGAAGTTATAAGGAGTGTTTCATCCAGGCTGTTTATTGAATGAGGTATACCAAAGAGCAGTCAATCATTACAGAGGTTATTTACATATATATTAGTTTTAAAGGAACAGTAACAAAAGAAAACTGTTTAACTCTATAATAACTTCTATTCTACAACAGCAATAAAGAGAGGTTGGACAACGTCATGTAAAAATAAATGTTGACTCTTTGTCATAAGTGGACCTCAGGGAGGAAAATCAATTGCAAGAGGAAAGCAAGACATGGGCCATTTAAAATACTACACTATCAAACTGTTGTGAATTATTGAAACCAGGCAGGTAGGAAAAAACAGAAAAAATGTCAAATCACGCTAAAACGTTTGAAGCATGTACACAAACAATAAAAACTGTATTCAGTCTTTACTAACACATCAGGCATACAAATCTGAAAGCCTGAGGATCAAATGCCAGCAGGAAATACAATACAACATGATACTACAACACCAGATGAGGAAAAGTTGATGAAAAAAAAAAACATAGTTATTCTTAAATTTACTTTGACATTTATTTCACTGCAGGTAGTATGAATCCCAAATATTTCATGTTTTGTCTGATCAACATCATTTCACTTGTTAATATACATTCATTCCTGTAGTTCAGGCCTACAGCACATTCCAAAAAAAGTTGAGATGGGAGTAATTTAGGAATAGTAATGAAGTAGAAATGAAATAATGATATGATTTCAAATAGGTGATGTCAACAGGTGATTATAATCACGATTTGGTACAAAAGCAGTATCCACGAAAGGCTGAGTCTTTAAGGAGCAAAGATGGGCAGAGAATCTCAGGTTTGTTGAGAAAAGCATGAGAAAATTACTGAGATGTTTAAAAACAATGCTCCTCAAAGAAAGATTGGAAGAGATTTGCATATTTATCCTCCAACAGTATATAATATCATTAAAGAGTCAAGGAATCTGGAGGAATTTCAGAGCGAGAGAGCAAACCTAAGCTGAACACCCATGATCTCTGATCCCTCAGACTTATATACAGAGCGACGCGCTTCACTTCCGGTGCCTCGTGTGCGTCACGTGACTGGTGGGCATGACACAGACCACACTGGCTCAAGAACTGTCGTTTGTCAATAGCTGTTATAACCACATGGGCAAGGAATTACCTAGGCAAACCTGTGTCAAGAACTACAATATAGAGTTACATTCATAAATGCCACTTAAAACTTTACTGGGCAAAAAGAAGCCATGAGCCTTAAGCCTTAACCATGTCCAGAAGTGGAGTTGACTTCTCTGGGCCCTGGGGCGTCTGGCATGGACCATAACACAGTGGATGTATTGTGTATTGTGGTCAGTCGAATCAGTACTCCAGTATTCCAATATTATCAGCATTTTTGGGAAGAAATGGACCAAGATGAAAAGGACCATCCAGATTGTTAGGAATAAGTCCAAAAGCCAGGTTTTGTCATGGTATGGCGTTGTGTCAGTGCCCTTGGCAAAGGTAATTTATACTTTTGTGATGGTACAATGAGTTTTTAGAGCAACATATCCCGTCTTCAAAAGGACAGCTTTTCCAGGGACGTCCATGCATTTTTCAAAAAGACAATGCAAAACCACATTCCGCACATATTACAAAAGGCCTGGCATCTGGAAGAAAAGGGTACTGGCCTGGCCTGCCAGCAGTCCTCACCTGTCTCCAATAGAGAATGTGTGGAGAAATTTGAAATAAAATAATGCAACAAAGACGACCCCATACTGTCGCACACCTTAAGACGACCCCATACTGTTGCACACCTTAAGATGTGTTTGCAGAAAGAACGAGACAAAACAACATCCTCACTTGCCAAATGATGCCAAGTATCCTCAGTGCTAAAACATTTTTTAAGTGTTGTGAGAAAGAACGGCAACGTTACAAAATGGTAAATGCTTTGTAGTCCCAAATACTTGAAATGTGTTGCACGCCTGCAGTGCAGGAATAGATGTATATTTACAAATGAAATAAAGTTGAACAGACAAAACATAAAAAAAACTTGGGTTCATACTATCTGTAATGAAATAAAAGGAAAAGTAAATTTAAGCATAACTGCAATTTTTTATTTGCGTTTTCCATACCGTCCCAAGTTTTTTCTGATTTACGGTTGTACATACGCTAATGAAACTGTTTGAAAGTATCACAATAAATGTTGCCTTAACATAAAAGACACCACTCGTATTTTAGACGGTAACAGCTCTTGAGGTGTTCTGACAGTCATTGTTTAGTGGGACGTTTACAAGGACATTTCTTGGAGCTTACATGGTAAACTGGATTTGTAGCATCTTCTGCCGGTCATCCGAAATACGGCCTTACCTGTCCACTGTTTTCACGATCAGCTTAGTGTTTGGAAAAATTATTCTGTTATGGGTCAAGGGTCAAGTAATGTAAAGTAGTTTCTAGTTTTATTTGCATGGACCTTAAATACATGGAACGGAACCAGTTAAAAGTAATGCAATGTAATGTTGTCTAAAAGTTAATATGATCATCATACCCACTTTTCTGTTGCTTTCAAAAACTGTTCTTAATATTTGGTTGTATTAAAATGCATTCAGTTGTATATATTAATCAAAATTCATCAGATTATCTCTCACACACAAAATGAACATAACAATAATGTAAACATACATTTTCTATTAACACCAGTTGTGAAATCCCCAGACAAAACCACCGTTCGCTGCCACCCAGTTGTGTGAACCAGTTGCTTTCCTTTGAAAAATTGAGAGAATGAGAGGGAAAGAGAGTGGAAAAAGACACTATCATTCATCACTTCATTCTTCCATTTGATCCTTTTCTTTGGGTATCGCTTTAATTCTGGAAGAGAGGAGCAGAGAAAAACAGCAAAACTGAGCTAATGTCTCTTTTTGTCCTCCATGGGACGGTCCGTCCTTTCTTCTCCTGTGCTGGTACAAATCGAGCCGCTGCGCACCCTTTCTCCTCAGACAGAGGGCCCGGATGGGTTGAGAGAAAGATCTCAAACGGCCGTTGATATGAACAAAGCTAATCCTCTATTGGTGCCAAGGTGACCCGAAAAAATCGGCTTAAAGTGACTCTGTTAAACTGGACACAGTTTGGCCATTCAACAGCTGAACCCCTCTCACTTCGCAAACCCCCACCCCACTGCTCTTCTCCCCACTCTCCTCCGCTCTTCTCCTGCACCTCCTCCCTCTCTCCTGCCCCGTTTACCACCCACACACACACCAGTGGCGGAGCATTAAGACGCATACATTCATAACCCTAGTTTATTAAAGGCCCGGGGACTCTGGGCGTTGTGTGCTGGCCCCGGGTGGGCCCCGTGTGACAGCGGGGCGATTAGGATAAGCCTTCCCATGAGGCAGAGGGACATGGCGCGGTGGGCCGCGGACCCTAAGATGTGGGCTCCCCTCCCACCTCGAAGCCTAATCCCCTATTTCATGCACATTAGGCCTGTGTAAACGGTCCCCTGTGTTCCTATTACAGTACACTCTGCTAACGACAGCCACAGAGCCACTAACCTTATCCCCATATAACTAACACACCACACAGGCAGACGTGGGGGAGTCAGGAGGAAAAGCTTAAGTGAGACGAGCTCAAATTACAGCAAATGTTATTACCGTTGATCTCGGGGGCTGGTTTTACGAAGACAGATTAAGCCTAGATTAAGTGACTCTTCAAAAAGGTTCTGGAAACAATGTATGGTTCTGGAAAAAAACAATCTATCTATCTGTCTGTCTGTCTGTCTCTCTGTCTGTCTGCCTGTCTGTCTGTCTATCTATCTATTTGCTGACTTTAGCATATAAAATACACCATAACTTTTTCACAGATAAATATAGTACTGTGCAAAAGTTTTAAGCATGTGAGAAAATTTTAATACATATATTTTTTTTTATCTGGGCAGTAAGTGTTTATGTGTCAGAAAAAACACAAACAGAATAAATACAAACATTAATGTAACCGTTTTTTCAAAAAAGGTTGGGACGCTATATAAAATGTAAAAACAAACAGAATGTGAGGATTTGCAAATCATATAAACCCAGATGAAACTGAAGATAGTACAAAGACAACACCTGAAATGTTGAAAATGTTTAGTCTGCTTTATCGAATTTTTTCATTTCCTGACACGCCAAATATTTACAGAGGTTGACAGGTCTGGACTGCGGGCAGGTCAGTTTGGAACCCGGACTCTTCTACTACTGAGCCATGCTGTTATAGTACGCGCAGTTTGGGACTGTCTTGCTGAAAGAAACAAGGTTTTCCCTGAAAATGACACAGCCTGGATGGCAGCATATGTTGGTCCTAAACCTGTAAACGTCATTCATCATTAGTGGAGGAGCTGGATGGTCCTTTTCCTCTTTAGCCTGGAGACTGCAGAGTCCATGATTTCCAAAAAAAATGTACATTTTCATACGTTTTCCAAAAAACAATAATATTTCTCAGTTGCAATATTTGATATGTTGTCTTTGTTATGTTTTCAGTTAAATCTGGGTTTACAAGATGACAATGTTCCAACACTGCACAGAGTGTTCCAGTTTTTTTGGAAAGGTGGTTGTATAAAAAGTATTGATTTTACGTGTGTCTGTGCGTTTGCCTAATCTTTTCTCATGAAAGCAAAGTATTACATGTAGCTATCAATCAATAAATGCTTTGTCTCGCAAAGGCATTATTAAGTTCAATCAGATACGATGGTGGTGAAATTCAAGAAGTCCATGTGAAGGCTCAGGCGTACGAGGAGAAATCTGGAACATAACCTCTAACTATCACAAGAGACATCAGCAACTTTAATGAAAACAAGAAATTCTCTCTGCTTTCTTGCTGCAGTGCTTGTTTGCATTTTTCTTTAATTTATCTGGTATTTTGTACCAGCAAAAGCACAATTACTGCCAAGATAAATAGCTTTACACAACTGGCTAAGAACTTGTGAACAGTGCTGCATATAAATCTGGCAGTTCTAGCCCTGGTACAGAACAGCTGAAAATATAAAACAACAGGAGCTGCTGGGGCTGGCTGTTAAATAGCGCTTGCAACAAATTATTTCCATGTTAACAAATTTTAAAAATGAAAAGGCATCAAGTCGAAATCCTATGAAAGCTTTTATTAGTTATGAGTTCCATAATTGCATCTGGGTTCAGCACACTTTGAAAGCAGAATTAAACCGTGTGAGTGTGAGAGGTTCTGTGTCTTCGAAAACATGAGGAAATAAGGCTCTTTGTTTATTTGATCATTTACTTATGTCTAACACATGCTCCTCCTTCCCTGAATTTCACTGCACTGGTTGTATCCCGTAGACACATATGGAAAATCAAAGCAAGTGTTTCAATGAAGAATGCAGCCTCAGTTGTTTTCAATGGTATCATCACTATTTATTTATTTCAGTTTTAGTCTGTGCTGATAAAAGAAACATGCATGTTAAGCAGATGTGATAGAAAAACACGCGGTACACAGATTGTGCGGCACAGTTATAGCCTAAAATGCATAAAAATAACAAAAAACAACACCAAAACAAAAAGCAGAGTACCCAAAGGTCAGACATGTGGAACACATCCTCAGTTATAAAGTCTGCTCCTCATTTAGAATAAAGGCTAGGATTGACTATTGCAACTGTCATGGATTTAAATGAATAAATAGACTGATAAATAAATAAATATTTTTAAAACTTTGCTCTTTCAGAGCTTTAATCTGAATACATGAAGAAAGTTTATTATTTAAATTATATCTTTGTTTTAACACTCCTCACCAGCTCTGTTTCTGATTAAGAGACAGAGTGAGAGAGGGAGAGAGAGAGAGAGAGAGAGACAGACAGAGTGAGAGAGAGAGAGAGAGAGAGACAGAGACAGAGATAAAGGTAGAGAGAGATAGAGACGGTTGTGTGTGTTGCGTGTGTTATATTTTTATCTCTTTAGAGTGAGTCTGTTTTTGATAATGGTCGTAACTAAGCAGGAGGGAGTTTGTGTGCCTGTGTGTGTGTGTGTGTGTGTGTGTGTGTGTGTGTGTGTGTGTGTGTGTGTGTGTGTGTGTGTATCTATGGCTGATGTAATATGCATTGAGCTGTCAATGGTTGTAGTATGTGCGGCAGTCAGAAATCTTTCACTGGCGTGTGTGTTGTTTCTGTTTCTGTAGTGTGTGTGTGTGTGTGTGTGTGTGTGAGAGAGAGACAGAGAGAGAGAGAGAGAGAGAGAGAGAGAGAGAGAGAGAG
>JBBPCZ010000163.1:12080258-12093017 GCA_037974445.1 Brycinus macrolepidotus
TTTTACTTGAGTACATATTTTGCAGGATATTTGTACTTTTACTTAAGTACTAAGCTTCAGTACTTTCTCCACCACTGGCTATCAGTAACCAACTATCACTATTAGTCTACACCTTACTGCAAATCTACAACCAGTTCTTTCTGTGCCAAACACTGTAATAAACACTGCTATGAAAAAGTCTTTCATTATATAAGTGAAAACAGTGATTAAGTACCCATACAACTTTGTAAGTTCACAAATTCTGCCTGTAGCTCACTTGTTGCTGTACAGTTTTTAGCCACCTACTACCCTGTTCATCAATGAAAAGGAACCAACAGGTAGTGGCATGGTAGTTCACATGTGTTTGTATGAGTGTATCAGGTGAAGCAGTGATCCAGAGTTTTTATTTTATTTTTTTTATTAATACTACGTTCATTTGTCTAAAAGCAAATGAAAGCTAGCAGCTTGCAACAGCACTACAGCATTTGTTGACTGTTGTTTGCAGTTCATACATGGATAAAAGCTATTCGACTGTTATTTTAAACTCAGTCACTCATTATGTACTTTCTTCTCCACTCTCTCTTTCTTTGTGTATGTTTAGGCCATCTTGTCTTTCTCCTAGCTCCGCTGCCGTCTATGTCAGTGCTATCATCAGACGCACTCCAGAGCTGCCGGTCGTCTCTGGTGCACTTTTGAACCACAGGGTCAGTCTCCGTCTCCGAGCCCCAGAGCCCAACCCCTTCCTCACCCAGAGGGGTCAAAAGTCACGCCCATGTAAACATAGTGACAGCTGAACTGGGGGGCATCGATCACACAACGTCCTGCTATAGAGCACCGGATCACCAATCACCCCATATCCTGCTCCAACATCCATCAATGGAGTGTGATCTCCCAGAGACGCTGGAACATACTAGAACCACCCAGCTGAGCAGGAGAACACCGACCAGCCCTACCTCCACGGCTTCACAGGCCAGCTCCGGATTCTCTGTGGCCCATTTGGAAGCAGCCTGATCTACATAGCGTGTTCCAAACAAGCAGAAAATTTCTGCGGAGCATTGCTGTTAGTAAGGGATCTGGCCAGGAGAGAGAGGCCTGGAGAAGTCATTAGGCTTTGTGACTGACAGGCTTGGAGAAGTTTTACTGTTTGACAACAGTGGAGACAAGAGAGGAGGCCACACAACTGACCCGAAAAACCCTGACCCCCCACAGACCAAAAGAGCACACATATATAAACAAACGCACACAAATGGTCCATGACAAACTCATTGGCAGATATGCTACATATGCATATGTAAACACATGCTCTCGAACAAGTGTTAAATTACAGTACACTTTGTGTATCTATTTTAACACATTTTGTATCATATTGTGTTAAATATGTGGTCAAAAAGCTCTGAATGTGTTGTCCTTAGTGGACACAGAGAGACCCTCCTCCTTCCTATCTAAATTCCCTTTAATTTCCTTCTTCCGTTTCCTGTATTCTGCATCCTCCTCTGTTCCTTAGTCATATCTCTCTGTCTTATCTCTGCTCTTCAATGGGAGCAACTGGCCTTCTGGCTTAAAACAGGAGCCACCCAGAGCTGCAGCCCAAGTTCTCAGAGTTCTCTGCCCTTCTACGATATCGTCTTACACTCGCAACCATGTTAAAGGTGTGGTCTGAGCTTTGAAAATGTTGCTTTTGACAAATCTGTTTTGAGAGTTCATATCACATGAATTCCTATGACCCATCAATAAATACTGCATCAATCATGAACACAAGATGCGGTTTATTGAATAAATTGAAATATGTTTACAACATGTAACTTAAGGCCAATTATCAGTTTAAACCTCTATTATTTGCAATTTATTTGTGTGTCATACCGCTAATTAGTCACAGAGTAAGTGTCCCTTATTGCTTGGCTGTGGCTATTTCTCATGGCCTAACAGGCTTATAGGTGTTTCACCCATAGTTCAGCATGGAGGACCCCTGATGTTCCATTATAGCCGCTTGTGAACGCTCAGCTACAGCCCAGAGAGTTCGGCAGGGTCATCACCCTGCCAGCCAAAGATTAATGGGGTGTTTATCTCAGTTGGTGATTGACCAGTGTGCAAATCTGTCAACAAAGCATGATGCGCATACACTCACACACACACACACACACACACACATACACACACACGCACACACACATACATACATACACAGACACAGACAGAAATGGATGGTGAGCACTTTCACAGAGGTGTCAGCTTGTTTCCCTAGCAGATATATAGGTTAAAGTAAGCAGTGATGACACACACACACACACACACACACATACACACACACAAACAAACACACCCACAGACACACACACATACACACACAGACATACACCCTTTCCCTCACTAATCAGGCTTCTCATCACAATTCTCATTTTTGTAACAAAAGCCTATTCAAAAATACAGTGTGTGTGTGTGTGGTGAGTATATGTGACCATCAATTCCAGGCTGCATGTTTATATTAGCAGAATCAGTGAAACTGACGCACAGACAGTTAAAAGCTGTGCTGTCTGCGCTTTGTCTGTGACAATAATGATCCCTCACCATTTCACCTACTTTGACCCCGATCTCTAATTCTTCTCTCTCAACCTGTACAAAGCATTCTCTCCAACTGTAGTCTTTTTAAATAAGATTACTCCCTTATTAGCAAAAACTCACCACAATGTTATCGCTCACACTGCAAAAATACTAATGACTGCTAATTTAAATCATTTTTACTTCTGGCATCTGTGCTAAAAACTGGCTATTAAAGCTAAGCTCTGAGTTTGAGGAATAAAATTCAAAAACAGTGAAAAAAGGAGAAATAACACCCCCTCCCCCAGATTATAGACATGATTTACAATGGTGATGTTGGGGACACCACATTTTTCATGGCCTGTTTCGTCCTCACCACTTTTTGAAATCTGTTGAACACAATAATTAATAACATTATGTTGGTACTTATCATGTCATTAAGAGAGAGACCCACAGTGATTTTCAATGGTAAATGTATATTTAGATGCAAACACACTCTCAGTGAAGTCACTTCTCTGCACTTCTCTTCAGTTTTGCAAGTTTGCCAGCTGAAATCAAAATGAAAATGAAGGAACAGAGTTTATAAGTGGCCATATGCAGCGTGTGAGTCCTGTCAATTCACTACAACTATCTGTGGAAAAACTATGTACACAAAAGAACACTGTACTACCTGGATAATATTCAGTAGACCATATATAGATTAGACTGGTTTATTTAAAAGCTCTGTTGTTGTTACTTAAGTTGAATGTGTATTTTCCTATTACCTGTATGTAATACCCAAGTTTAGCTATCTATTCTCGCTAAACTTGGGTATTACATACAGCATTTGGGTAGTGACAATGGATCTCAAGTCTACCAGTCACTACACTGATGTCACCATTGCTGCAATATGACTTGGAGTAGTGATATCAATAGGTCTCAGTATTTGGGAAAACATTCATATATGGTGTACTTCACACATAACGTAGACATTTTAATGAACTTTTATTATTTTACATGACCATGACTTTCAAAACAACAGAATAAAAGACACAAATGTGTCTACCTTACCATGATATGTCATCCATCATTCATGTAAGCAGGTCAACACTCTAGAATCATAACTCACAGCCAAGCAGTTTTTGAAGGTGGTCTTTAAAGTTTACATCTAATGGGAGTAAATGGCCCACTGAAAAATGTGTTGTGACATTGAACCCATCTTTGTCCCCAGCACTTTCCAAAACAAACTGATGTCTGTGGCTATGATAATGATAATTTCTGCAAGTATCCTTTTTAGATTTTTAGTAGTATTTTAGTGTTAGGCTAATGCTGGTGGGGATGGACATTTTAAGCCTTTGTAGATTGAACACAGTCATTTGAAGCTAAAGAAAGACACTCAATAGTTCATATTTGAAACTCGCAAGAGACATTACCATGCATTTTACCTTGTATTGTGTCTTATTGCAGTGACTCTTTCAGTAAAGGGCCCTGGCATAGACCCCTCGATGCTGTTTTCTATATTTGGTTATGGCTCATGTTCACAGTCAGTGATGAATCTAGGACTTCCAGTGGCATTACTTTCCCACAAAACTGGTCCCACATTGTATCTATCTAGATATCATAGAAAAAAAACTGATTGGAAAAGATGTTAACACTTTTATTTTGAATATGATTAGAGAATTATTGTAATGCATGAAGAGGTTCAATGCAACAAGCATTATGATTCTAGCAAATAAAAATGAAAAATATTTATATAACTAAAAATATTCAAGAAATGTTTAGGTCTTCTTTGACGTCCGATAAAGCCCTAAGGGTCCCCGAATGACTGGCATAAGAACAGTTTTAACATAAAAAGGCACAAACGTTCTTCACTTTTAATGTAGATTAATATCAAAACATTTTATTCTAAGTCATTTTGGACCATTTCTATTGGTTGCTGTGTTTTCAAATGATGCGAAAATTGAAAATCAAAAAAAAGGAAATGCATGGTTTTCTTGCTAAGCAAACTAGACTGTTAAATTATCAAGTAAAGCAATGATGTACAATAATGTTACATTCTGAATATTTAGCTAATTTTAGTGAGAAAGCACAGAGCATGTAAAAATGTACTGAAAAGTACAGAAATAGAAAAGGGGATCAAAACAACTGAATTTACAAGCAACAGGCTATGGATGGCGAAAAGCTAGAAGGAAGCAATTAACATGTGTTAAATTATATCATTCTTTCATTTTTGCCCATTTTTTTCAAAGGCCAACAGCCTTTCTCTCTACTAACATCAGTTCACACCCTCTTCCACTAAGTGTCAGTGGTTTCATCCTCTGAAATGGAAAATAGGGCAGATTTGACCTTATTTGTATTCTGTTTCATCATGATACACGCTCACTATTAGCACTGTGCTAACACTTAAGCTTGTACCACTACGGATCTCTCTTAGGTAACATGTTTGAACGGTGGAATGTTCCAGAGCTGCCGCAATCAGTCCGGAGCCTTCATCCCCGCATCTGGACTGGTCGCTAGGGAAATGCGGTGAGGGTCCGTCGCCAGCATTGAGAAACATCCAGAAGGAATTTACACCAGGAGGACTGAGAGGAAACCATCGTCATTACATTGTTTGTTAATCTGGCTCCGGGGGCCTTGGGCTCAGGTTGCTGGCCGGCATGTTAAGACATTTTTATAAAGCATTTCACCATATGACTCAAAACGACTCATGCACTTGAAGAGTAACAGAAGCTCTCAAAGGAGCTCTGCAACCAGATACTCCAGTTTCACATGTGCCGCTCGTGCCTTTTTCATTACTCCATAATATTAATCGCTTGAGTCGTTGCGTTCAGATGATGAGTGTCACATAATTGATTGTTTTGTGTCAAATTTTGCAGCCCACATTTTACTGAGAGGAAAGAAAAACAAGAGGGGCGTAGTGGCTTTTAGCTGAGGGTTTTAATCTCCTCTTGGGTATTTTCCCCTTTTGGAAATATGCAGATTCGGAGGAGGTCTGCATGCTTATTTTATTAGACACATGTGGAAAAGCCATAGGAGAGGCTGAGTGGGTGTAAATATCGACTCATTACGGCACTTACTCATTTATCCAGCATTTTTGTAGCATTAGGCTGACAGCATCCCCTGTGCTAAGTGCAAGTTTAAACGTACACAGCCGATCTTTCTGTCTCTCTTTCAAATGGAGATGTTCTGTTTAACATGCATGTGTGAGCATGCACACATACAGTCCTCTTAGTTCCAGCTTCTGTTACATGACAGATTCTTTCCATTAAGATACATTCACACACACATGCACACACATTCCCGCTGCTCTTTTTATGCGTGCCTAAGCTCTTTCCTAGCTAGCAATTCCACGAGCATAACTGACAGACGTTATGTTTATGCATTTGTCCCCACCGACACCTTGATCCAGACAGAGAAAGAAAGAGTGAGAAAACAAGAAAATGAGCAAGGAGTTGGTGGAAAACAACAAAGCGAGGCCAGGCAGGCGAGTAAGAGGAGTTTGAAAGAGAGGTGGAATTACTGAGGTGAGACGGATTGGAATGATGGTGTGAGAGAGCAGTGTAGAAGAGAGGGCAGGTCTATGGGGACGCAAAAGCATGCTTTACATCCTAAGTTTACATTTTTCGGGAGATTTTGGGGAGAAAATGCAGGTAGACAATGAAAAATGCAGTGAGATACATTATTATTTTTTACTTCTTAGTTACTTAAGACACTAATACCAACCAGCAATGTTTCTTTTTAACTGATCACACATTAGTTTATAATGTTAGGGAGATATTTGTATTTGTATATTATACTTTTAACAAACTGTATAGTGTGAAATGAAATGTAATCCATTTTATGTATCTTCTTGTAATAAATAACATCTGATAAAATATAACCTAATGGTGACCACAATTAGCTTATGCAGGTTGCATGAGTCTGAATAGGCCTTGCACATTCCTGTAATATCTGCAAACTTAGTGTACTGTGTTGCTGTTAGCATTAGCTATTGTTGGGGTCTGGGGTCTAACAGGTTCCAGATGTTGAGAGTTCTGTTAGGACCTAGACTGATGGGGTTTGAGAGAGAAGGAGAAAGAGAGGGAGATGACTAACATCTGCATCATATCCCACAGAGCCACAGCCTTACTCACCCATTATTAAAGCCACACTGGACCTGCATTTATATACAGTTGTGCTGTTATCTCCAACACACCCCCTTTCGCTTTATGTAACACTAATTACTACAATCATGAAGGACTTTCAAAATTTTCAGTCCAGTCCATGAACCTGACCAGTTCCAGAGGAATGTTTTACGTTTGTTAAGCCACACACTGTTCTACGTTTGAATCATCTAACTTCAGGCAGACGATCCGGCCGGTGATTAATATACTGGTTTTGAGTGGTTGGAACACCTTTATCTAGGCACCTTGTATCTTTAGGCACTTTGCAGCCTGTTGCAGTAAAACGTTTGTTCCCATTTCTTTAATTTAATCTACTCAACCCGCCAAAGATAAGACAGTTTGACAAGCATAAAAGAGTATTTTTGCACCAAAAAGGTGATTCAAAGCAGGATATTGCATTTTAGCCACAGGAGCATTAGTAAGGTCAGAAACGGATGGATCACAAAAGCCACTCCAACTCCAAGGTATTGGACAGAGCTCCATCACTCCGTTCAGAGAACACAGTTCCAGTTGCTTTTCTATGGAGATCATACAAGGTGTGTGTGGTGTGTACAGCTGAACACCTGTGTGCACCTGGGTGCACTAATTCACTAATTTGAAAGAGTGTCTTGGTACTTTTAGATATATGGCATGTTTTGTCCTATTTTCATTTTGATGCTCTTCCTCCTCTCTTTATGATTTTTCTCTCTCCCTCTCCGTATGTTCCCTCCCATGTCCTGTTAAGCAGTGCTCAGTGTGAGAACCAGATTGCTGTCTTTATCCCCCTCTCAATAAAGTTAAATCCAGCTAAAAGCCTGTCTGCTCTGTGCCAACAAGACATAGTCAAAGAGAATTTAATAGAGGAGCACTAACCCAAGTTTTGCCCCAGTTTTAACCCTCTGTAAGGTTCTATTATTTTAAATTAAGTGTGTGTGTGTGTGTGTGTGTGTGTGTGTGTGAGTGTGTGTAGGGTGTTGATCTTATGAGCAGCCGTGCTCATTATCATAAATTACATAAGATCACTGTGTGTAAGTGTGATCCTGTACAGCTCATCTCTCAAACCACAGAGGAGACAGTCACTCATAACTTAACTTTCTCTTAATCTCTCTCTCTCTCTCTGTCTGTCTGTCTGTCTGTCTGTCTGTCTGTCTCTATCTATCTATCTATCTATCTATCTATCTATCTATCTGTCTGTCTGTCTCTCTAATTACATGCACTGAATTTTAATGGAGGCGCTTATTTCACAGTAAATATGATTTACATAACATAAAACAAGAGAGAGAGATAGAGAGAGAGAGAGAGAGAGAGAGAGAATGGAAGCAAAAACAGACACACATATACAGACATGATGGTTAAGATTTTCTTTATATTGTCATCTCAAAATTTCATAGCATAATTTTCCACCTTTTGTTGCACTACTTAAAGTCTGTGCTCTTTATATTTCAACGTTTTTGTCGAATGAAGCAACAAAAGCTTGTATCCCCATTTTCATTGTTTTTCATTATTTTTTACATAATGTAAAAACACCAGCTGCTGTGTACACTGTATCAAAAAATTCATGATGAACAGATCAGTGACAATGGTATAAAATAAATTTTTTAAAAAGTTACTACTGGGAAAGACAAGGTTTTGTTCCAACAGCGGTGATATGTTCATTGCAGTGCTCTGACAAAACAAATGCACATAGTCTTATTAACTGTTAATACTGAGATGATTTTGAACTGAACTGGAGAGAAGGGAGGAAAGAGAGAGAGAGAGAGAGTAAACAGTTATTTGTGGAATGCGTGGCATTCTTCACCTTAAAAGGATCTTCTGCTCCTGACCACCTCTTATCAGGAGTGTCTGTTTATAAGCAAGTTGAGACAGAAGACACACACACATACATACAAATGGGGTGGGGTGTGTGTGTGTGTGTGTGTGTGTGTGTGTGTGTGTGTGCAGAGAACAAGTCTGTGCCACACTGCCATCTACAGACAGATTAGGCAACAACTCAGCTCATCCACAGTGTTTAATACAAAGTAAAGAATGGAAGTGATAGTAGGAGAGAGAGAGAGAGAGAGAGAGAGAGAGAGAGAGAGAGAGAGAGAGAGAGAGAATGCAAGACTTCCCTGCCCCCCTGTCTCTCCGGTAATAGCCTCCCTCATCCCGCTATGCCTGAACTCAACTTCAGAATGCATCAGACAGAGAGAGAGAGAGAGAGAGAGAGAGAGAGAGAGAGAGAGAGAGAGAGAGAGATCAAAAGTCTCATCAAAGAATAAGATATTGAAGAGCAAAGACTGTTTCATTCTTCTATTGTCTCTCTCTCTCTCTCTGTCTGTCTGTCTCTCTCTGTGTCTCCCTCTCTCTCTCTCTCTCTCTTTCTCTCTATCTGTCTATTTCTGTCTGTCTCTCTCTCTCTCACTCAATCCTCTACACAATGTCTTGATTGCTGATGACCGGGCACCATGGCAACTCAGAGCCACCTGAAGAATAAATGGAGCGTTAACAAATGAGAGAAAACCTGAAGCAGAGAGGGCACGGAAACGCTGGCGACATTTTCAATGTGCGGAGCAAGATTTTACCAGAAAAGCGATAAATATCCAACACTTCTTAGTGCACTTATTCAGTGTATAATTCAGATTTCCACTTTGTTTGGATTCTATTATAGATATACACTAACAAAAAGAGATGCATGGAATTTGCATGGTTCAAATCATAAATAAAACATATTACAACAAACATACTCCGAATAGCAAGTAGGCTGGAAAACTAAAAGAAAATGAAAGAAAAAAAAATAAAAAAACATACATGGCCTGAATGCTCATGATGTATACATTTGAGTCAAGTACACTAGCATTCAAACGTTTGGAATGACTGGCATTTTAAAAAAAAATATTGCGGAGCATATATGCAATCATGACTAAAATAATTCTATCATGATGCTTCCACACCTTCATAGATTTCAACTAGATGTATCTAGAACGATAAACAGAGCTGTATATGATTTATGCAATAAGTATAACATAAAATAAATCAGAAATATATCATAAACTGTGGTATAAGTGTAACAATACTCAAGGTTGTGTTATATCAAGCTATCATATTATAACTGGGGGGCAGCGGTCATCGGCCCAAATGCTGTATTATACTACATGATACAATTATACTACAATTTATGATTTTTATTGGAATTATAAATTGGACAATTTTGAAACAATAAGGACACACAAACCGATGAACTGTTACTGTAAATTACAAAGTGTACCTGTGTGATAAGTGGAGATGATAAAATGGACAATAAGTGGAGATGAAAGGAAGGTGTACCCAATATAGTGACTGGTCAGCGTATGTAACTAATGAAGGAGCTGATCGGTGTGTGGGTGTGTCTCTCTCAGTGACTCTCTGACCTGTCTAGACACATTTCTCTCTCCATCTTAGATACACAAACTGTTTTGTTAGCATTACTGAGAGGCAAGCACTACTCGGACATATCAACAGCTGCGCAGACTGTGAGTTTAGTCAAGTTTGCAGAGAGATGGATAAAGAGGGAGAGAGAGAGAGCAATGTTTAGAGGTGTGTAAAATATTTACCGCCACATTTGGGATCAGAGGCCTCATACTGAGAACACAGGACGCATCAGAGCAAGCATGTGCATCTGTCAAATAAAGTCCTCCAGATGTGTGTGGGTGAGCGTGAGTGTGTGTGTGTGTGCATGTGTAATAGATAAATATTAGTCTGCCAGAAAGGGTTTAAACACACAGAGCTTTAAGGAGGATAAACACCAAAAGAAAGGAAACAACATCAAAAGAGGGAGGAAAAAACCCAAATACATAAAAATGTAATTATCAACATTGTCAAGCAAATTTTGCTCTGCTGTGGCCTTAGTTATACACAGCTGCTTCATTATTGTTCCCATACACACACACACACACACTCGTGGAGTCGCGTTCACAGTTGTTCAATGAAAAATTCATTATGGCGCAGTTTTTTGACTGTTCTCAAACTAAGTTCATGCAAATGAATCTTTAATTATTCAGAGATGCCGGTTCCCATTGGCCAGCTGCGTGTAATTCCTGGTTGATGGTGGGTAAGTAAGTAGGTCATGACATTGCTTGCTTCCACATCACTGGCTGACTAAGACTAGTCAATGACTTTCCAAAAGAGGGTTTTTACCTCATGCTCCCATTGAGAAACACTGCCTGACTAAGGAAGTGCAGCGAGACATTAAGAATAGGCATTAGCTCACTTTAAAATGTGCCCTAGTAGGATTAAAAATGGATGGTCGTGTGTCGTCAGAAAAAAGGCTATTTTAAGTTGGAAAACGTTTCCCTCTGTCATGCTTCGATGTGTAGAATGTAGGTCAACCCTGAAGAACCTCTCAGCAAGCATCTGACCTGTTAGTAATACAGTCAGAACACAATACCCCTACACCATAATGCCTACAAACAGTACACTGTGTAGGTGTGTGTGTGATTGTACACTTTCAAGACAAGAAGGTCCTGAAAACCAGAAAAAAACAAGGCAAATGTACAATATCCGGAGCACTTTTCACAAAAGCTACATAAAAGAGTTACAGTTACAGAGGTTAAGAAAAGGTTTAGATTTTTATTCTTATGTATATAAAAATATTGTGTATATATAATATATATGACACATGACCCCCTCATTCTGACGCTGTATGCAGGCTTTTCTTCTGGAGAGAAAGCATTCCTGTCCTACTATATCCACTGCAGCTGACCCTTTTCTATCATTTAAAGTGAGCCTCTGCATGCCCTGGACTGGATACTCTTAGCCTAACACCTTGTCTTTAACCATTCTCTGTAATGGTTTGCCCTGCCTTGATCTTGAGCCTTGTCTTTCCCGTTTTTACGTTTCCCATGTGCTTCTGTCCATGTGCTTTTGTTATTATTGTCCTTCCTTGTGTGCACCTTATCCCAGCTCTTCCTTAGTGTATTCATCTCTGTCTTTGTGGTTTGTGGGGACAAAAACATAACCCAGTTTGTGAATACTATCAGTCCGTAGGAACATTTAGGGGGAGATCCAAACTGCTCAGGCTCTGACCACTGTGTGGACAGGAGCAGGACAGGAGCTGCAGATCTCGGAATGCTACTGGCTGCATAGTGGCTGAGGGGCTAACCTCTGCTCCTTCTCTAGTCCCTTTGGCCTGAGCTCCTCAGCATACAGTGAGAGAGGACTCACTGGAAGAGGAAATGTCGGCTCTAGTGAAGGCTAAGAACCCGGCTTAGCTGTGGGTGATTCAGCGAAAAAAAACAGCAGTCCTCCACATAGGCCATGTGGGAAAAGGAGCCATAGTGGTGGCAATTCTTCCACCACTGATCCAGTGCCAAACAGTGTCCCAGAGGGCACCACTGAGCAGATGTCAGATCCACAGTGCCACCCAGCGCCCCAGAGGGCACTGTCAAGCAGGCACCCAGATCCACAGTGCTGCCAAGAGCACCAGAAGGTACCATTAAGCAAACCTTTGGATACACAATGTCTCCAGAACTTCTAAGATGAGACTGCAGCCAGGCTGGCCCCAAGTCTCCTGCCCGGCCTGTCCCATATTTCCCTACTAGGCTGGTCCATCGGTTTACTGCATGGCTGGAGTTTCAGCACCCTTCCACTTCTATGTCCTCTTTAGTTTACCTGCCCATTCTCATTACTGACCCTGTCTCTGTCCCTACCACTTCCCACCAGTTCCTGTCTCTCATTTTGTAACAGTTCCCATCCTGATAACTGTCCCTGTCACTATGCCCATTGTGGGGTTCATTCCTATCACAATACACATGGCTGTCCAGTCTCTCGTCCTGCTGTCTGTCCAGTCCACATTCAGTCATTAGTCATGTCTCTCCTTATGTCACCTCTTTATATCCAGGCTCTCATCTAGTCATCTGTCCAGTCTCCTGTCCTGCCTCGTGTCCAATCTCATGTTCATCAGAATGAAAAAAACATTCAAAAGAACAACTAAATACAGTTAAGCTTAAGTACAATTTAAATACACTTAGGTTGCCCTAAATACAAACAGTTATAATACAAACTATTAGTTAGAGTTATTTGTTACTTTGATCAGAGTTATTTTGTTATTCTGTTTGCACTATTACTACTGTTCTTTTTAAACTCTTTACTGTCTTATCTTTATTCCTCT
>JBBPCZ010000163.1:12097046-12110657 GCA_037974445.1 Brycinus macrolepidotus
CTCTTGTTGCACTGAGCATGTTTATGACAAAAGAATTTCCCTCGGGATAAATAAAGTTCTTTCTTATCTTATCTTACTATGTTTTATCTTAAATTGTTCCAAAATAATACATGAATATGTATTAAAGTATGTAAACATGTAACATTAAAACTGTGTACTTTTCATATTAAGTTCACTTTTTTGCCTATTTGCCTATTTAGTATTTTCTAGTGACTATGCATGTCTGGTAGTAGCCACAATAGGATAATATGCTGAGATTATTTATGATACTGTGAGAGCAGGAGAGCGAAGGCCATCAGCACTGCGGAAGCGCGGGCCATTCTTGGAAAAAGCTCTTAGCTGTGCTGCTGATGCGAGCGCTTCTCCTGGACAAGTTTAATAGACATCCCATCTCTCTTTTTTTATTCCTTCTCTTCACATCTCCCTTTTTCTCTTCCTCCTGAAAAAACCCTTCCTTATCCCACTTACACTACCTGTTCTGCTTTCAGTCAGGTTTTCTCCATATCTTTCCCATCGGTCACGTTTGTATTCATAGGATCACAGGGTGAGTGGATGTGCAGTGTGTAATGGAAAAGAACTCTTCACATGGAAACTGTCCCAAAAGCGAAATTCATTTTTCAACATGGACAGCCCCTCTCCTCTTGCACTGGAGTCTCGCATAAATATTTTGGCTTCCCCATATATCTAATAAAACTGTTTATAATGCCTCCCTTGTGCTTTTCTTACACAGGAAGGACTTCAACCGTTTTTAAATATAAAGAAAGGCCACAAAACCTCAAGAAAACCATGAGGCGAGTCAGAGCTCATCTTGTGTAAATATTTGAGACATCTGTGAAACCGGGATAACCTTTTTCTGTCGCTCTAGTGATTTACCGTTTCCTGTGATAAGCGCTCTGGCTCACCTCTCCAGTTCAGTGGTGTGTCTCTCTCTTTTGTCCTGTCACCTCACACACACGCCACCTCCCTCCGTGACTGAACACAAACAGGCCCAAACAGTCTTTAACGACTGTTAGCTGCTCAATTTCAAATGTCACTCAGCATGATTTTACGCTGGCTACATCTCAAACTAAGTCATAATGGATGACGTAATAAATTATTGTAAATAGAAAAAGACCTGTTTGTCTCATGAAGAGTTGCATCCGATGACAGGTAGTCATCCTTACCACCTCTAGACTCTGAACATACTATCATCTTATTGTCAAATACGAAAGGATGTAATTTAACCTTATTAGATGTGACATTCCACCAATGAGATGAAATTCTATGTTGTTTGTAGAGGATTCTGTAGAAGGGGCAAGTTGGCAAGGCAAGTTTAATTGAGAATAACATGATCACACACAGAGATATTTCAATGTGCTTTAGAGAGATAAAAACCATAAAAAAGTAAGCAATAAAAAGAAGCAAAAAATTAAATATAGAATAAGAGTAAGATTTAAGATGAATTAAAAATAAGTTACTTTCATTCTAGATTTATTTTTTGTTTAAAAAGCAATATAAAAAGTACAAATAAAAGTGCACGATTTTTGCGCAAGCCTGGTTAACTCTAACCAGTCACTAATTAGAGATATACTTTTTTTTAGTGAAAACACATGCTGAGCTTACTGGCAAGACCCGTGTTCATAAAGGTGGACCATTTCCTTCCACGAGACGTTCTGAGACTGAGAAGGCCGAAACGAGGTTCTAAAAGGTTAATATATTTTGATAAATTATAATAGTCACATATTATCTTTGTCTGCACAAACACCTGAATGTCTATTCCTCAATTTTGTTTTCACTGTTTATGCTGTTTTACCATCATTTAATGATGATCAGCCCAAAAGAAGTGGTCCAGAATAATAAAATCTTTATACAGTAACTTACACTGAAAGTTCATTCATTCATTCTCTGAGCTGCTTATGCTAGCCAGGGTTGTGGGGATGCTGGAGCATATCCCAGCACTCACAGGCCAGATCTCAGAGAAACACCTTGGATAGGTGACCAGTCCGTTGCAGCTACACTGAAAGTAAAGAATATTTTTTTCCTTCTCCTGTAATGCTTTGTGAAAACAAGGTTTTGTTCTGACTGTGATTATATGTTCTGGTGTTAAGGATAGCCAACAACATCACCTCAGAAGCCACACTCCTCTGTGCCACTGGAATTATGGGTTTGAATGATATGCTTTTTACACATTTTGTAGCATGGCATAAATTTTGTAGCATGGCATCCAGGTGCTATCATCTACTATGTAGTGAGTACTATGGACACTAATCTTGGTGAGATACTGTTTTGGCCCACTATTCAGTGCTGACTTATGGTATTTCAGAGTCTTAGATTTACCTGTATAATAGGACACTTAATCCTTCAGAAGACCTGCAGTGTTACACATGAATAAACTGTGCAACTTAGCATTACAGCATGAAAGTCACTTTCTTCAGCTACCTGCTAAAAAACACACATCTCCAATTTTTTAAATTTTCATTTTTCTGGCAAGAGTAGCTGCGCTGTACACTATGAACGTTTCATGACAAATTGGTCCCAAAAATCTCCAGCAGTATTTTGAATAACTTCACTTTACATTATTTTACCTTAAAGGTTTTTGCTGTTTTGGAGATACTTGTTTTTTGCACAGAAACAAAATATAGAAACAGAGTTTGACCATTTGCAAAAATTGAAGTGTTTGTTGTGGGTTAGTGTAATCTGCAGTGCGGTCTGAGGTCAGCTAGAGTGCTTGTTCCTCCGAATACTGAGATGCATTGTGGGATATCATTTGAAAACGAACACTGCAGTGCGCTATGAAAAATCTTACACTGATGATGGAAATGTTTAATTTATGAAACTAGGCCTAACATGAATAAAACTGAGATATGAACACAAAGTCGGGCAGATTTTTAAGAAAAAAGTGTGAAAAAAGTCAATCCTGAGCATATCCTGGGAGGATGTCTTTGTGTCTGGGATTAGATGTGGTTGGTTGAGATCTATGCATTACTGAATAATGTACCAGGGCTTTTAGGCAAAGCAGCTAGGTTTCATAATCTCACACGCGCAAGTACTGTTTCCCTAAAGACGATAACCAGGGAGTATGGTAGTATGACAGGCTAATGGTGAAAGATTGCATTTATATTTTATCAGATTCTGAAGCACTGTAAATTAGACTGCATGAACCCTTTGTCTACTAAACAGATGAATAGACCAAGCAGATAAGAAGCACTATACACAGTGCAGAGCCTGCAATGAAATTTCACAGACTCCTTTTCTGCAGTGTGTCTGCTGTAATTCAAATCACAGAATAAGTCTCAGTGGTGCATAGAGAAGTCCTCAAAGTACTACATTGTTGATGGAGTAACTGAAAGATAATTAACTTCAGAATTGTAAAAATTAAGATAAGCCTCCAAATTCCCTTAGCGCTCAGTCTGATCAAGCATGGGATATGCTGGACAAACACGTGTAAGTGCTTACTAAGGTCAGGTTTACACATTAATACATCAAAATGGGTTGAACCACATAAATTAGATTTTTACCCTGAGCTTAGTAGTTACTAAATATTTACACTTAGCCCAAAACAGATATAGGTGGTAGTAAAATCAGTGATAATCATACAGCACATAAAAATTTGAAAACTGCACAGACCGACATAGATAATAGATTCTTGCTTAGAAGGTGCCAAAACTTCTAGACTGATGGTGCTACACTGTATCATACTGAAACAGCTGCCTTATGTTTTCTTGCATTTTACATATTTTACGTATTTACAACAAAGGCATTTGTATTCTGATTTTGATTCTGGTTCTGATTCTGTGTATGTGAAGTTTCTGTTCTGTTTGGGTGTATCTAAACTAAAAGTTTCTGTCTACATTTAGTCCACTCCAAAAGGACATTATAAAGACTCTACTTGCATACTCAGTACAGCCTCCCCTCTAAACTTCTGAAGCTTCTGGATTTAAATCTAGTGCCTGGAGGTGGTAGTCTTGGTTGCATGGATGGTTTCCTTCGGAATGTCTTCCAAATGCATTCCAAAAACTACTCACAGCCAGTTTTACAACTGCTTTTACTGGGAAAGATGGATTTGCAAGCACCATGATCAGAGCAAACACCCTAACCAGACTACCTTTTATTTGTTTTATTTTATATGGCATGCAATAATATAGAATTACTATGGGATCAATGCAAAAAGCAGACAGTTGAAGTAGTCAAGCTGACTAAGAAGCAAAAGGCAATTTAACATGTTAAATTTCATATCCTAAAAAAAGGATCCCAGAACTCATTAAAGGTTAATTTCTCTGACTCAAGGAAATAAAATATTTAATCAAATCAGTGGTCAAAAGTTGGTGGGTTGATGTCCTTTCATTTCAGTGATGTTAAATACATTGCAAGCTATGTAACAAAAACAGTGCAATCAGTTTCTGATTCCAAGAAGTGGCCTTTTGGAAGACACCAAAAATTGCCACCAGTGGTCCTGGATCAGTAGATGTACCTAAGGCTCCTGAAAATGTTTTAAGATCAGTGGGTAGAGTTGCATTACGCCAGTTACATGCAGAATTAGCGTCTTTCATGTCTCAGTTCTAAAGTGAATGAAGAGTACGGTTTCATACATCATAAAGCCACGATATGTTCTGCATGTTTATCAGACAAGTTATTCTACATTTGTAATCTAGAAGTCGCAGTTATTAATGATAGCCAAGGCAGGGTGTAATTTGGTTCATTATTCCTTGTGGCTCACAGGCAGAAAAGGTCCGTTGAAGGTGCAGATTTCACATTAGTGCTTGTAAATAGATATTTAGTGCAATTTTAATTTAATAAAACTCTAATTTCTTAACATCAGAACAAATGAAAAAAATCAGACACGCAGATTTAAACCTGTAGATAGATATAGACTGTATACTTTGAACGTAAAAGTAATTAATTAGGTAGATTACTGTATAATTAAATATGTAATTACATCAATAAATTTAGTAGAGCAAAATAATGGCAATATCTCTAGACTGGTAACATGGTTGAGGGCATGCAAGTGGGAAAGAATAATAAAAGGATAAAGAATAATGGAGTGCATGGAGCGGATCCACAGCCCACTGCAATGCCACACTTGCATTCCAATAGAAAAGCTGTCTACTGGTAGTCCTGTGGTTACGGCCCTGGGCTACAACTAAGCATTATCCCAGTTGATAATGTCCTGCTACTAACCCTTGCCTTGAGCAGTGGTTTTAATCTTAAAATGCTTTCCTGGATTGTCCCGGCATCTAACAGCATCTAAAAGGCACATTTGGCTAATGCCTGTGACACATCACAGCGGTCTTTGCAGTTACAATGGCTTAAGATGTGGAGTAATTAGTGTGTCGAGTAGGAACACTTTAGAAAGTTAAGTGGCGCAGTCTCCGACTGCAATCATCGCAAAGACAGAAAAGTCCTGAGCTTTAAAACTTTCTTCTACTTCATTGCTCTTGTGTTATAGACGAGGTGCCTGCCAAAACCTGGAAAACGGCTTAACTAACTACACCCTTAAAAATAAAGACTCCTTGAGAAATCTTTAATGTGTGTTAATGTGTTCTTTTACCTTTAAAACTTTCTCTCACTCCCATATCTCATTTACAAAAAAGCGGTTCTTTACCTGGCTGCCCCACATTCTGAGTCTGTCAATTTGTCATTGGCGTTCGTGTCATGTGTGTTTGTATTTTTTGCACTCGAGTCTTATAAGATCTACCAGACCTTCTCTCTCAAGGTCTTACACGTGCAATTGCCTTGCGCATGTAATCCTGATTATTTTACCTTAGCTTGTGTTCTTTGTTCCTAATCCCAAGTTGCCAGCTCCGTTGTTTTTCTGTACATGAAGTACATGATCATTGTCATAATAAAGCTTAATATTTCAGAAATGGTAACTTTATAGAAGAAGAAAACTCTTAGGAGTAGAGAGTTTTCCCCCCATCCCTTATTTTCTGGGATTTTCATCTAAAAATTAGTTTGAATTGCTCTCATTTCAAAGGTTGTGGGGAGAAAGTTTAAATATTCTTTTTCAGTTTTTATTTTTTTGTTTTCATGATTTATATACATTTAATAAAATATACATAAAAATATAACGGTGCCTCTCTCGGAATATTCCTGCTGACTTACTTTTAAACAGAAACATGAGTAATTATAAAAGAGCTAATGCGCAATAAAAAAACCTGGTTAAGACGAGTTGATCCACAGATGAAAGTGTTGCTAGTGAGCTAGAAGCGGAGAATGAAAGAAAACAAGGGTTAAACAGGACAATGAAAGCATTTCTATGAAATTGAGAGAACTGCACTAAGCTTTTTGAAAAGTAATCAGAAGGTTCATGATGTAACAAAATATCAAGTAGCCTAAATATCTTGTTTCTATAATTTCTTTTCTTAGATAAGATTTGTTTGTTTTTATAAGCCAATTTCATTCAATATACCAAAGGCTAGTGTAAGCAGGGTAACAACAAACTGTGCTGCAAGAGCTGTCTAGGATTAACAAAAGAACAGTGAGTGCTCAGAGGACCATTTTGTTTTTTAAATGTTAATCTTTGACCACTAATCAGACATAATGGTGAGAAATAACAATAGACAAAAAGGAGGCATGATAAAACTGATACTAATAATAGTCATTTGCAGCATTATAACAGAGAAATCTCTCAGTCCTGAATGAGAAACAGTTGAGCTCATATTGAGATTCCTGTCTTTAGTTCAGTTGAAGATAAATGTAAGTGCTGTTAATTGAACGCATCTGAGCACAATGTGTGACTTTATTGAGATCTCTACTAAAACTCTCTTTTAAGACACATGTGAGACTACTAGGGCCTTTTTTCTCAGGAGAAATCTCTTAGCAGCAGGAGACTGACTTGTCCTTCCATCTGATCTCTATGTTGTCTGAACTACAGAGCTATTGAGCAGATCTCTCTTTACATTTTTCTAATATGGGCAAAGTTATTTATTTATTTTTTTTTGAATACAACCTTGTTTTTCAGAAAGTTTAAGTTTTAGTTTACTGGACATTGAAACAAATGGAAAAAGTGCTGACTCAAACCTCTTAATATGGAATATGAATGTAATTAATTTTGTAACTAACTCAATAATTACATGTATAATAGCTAAATAGTAATATCACACCAAAATTCCAAATTAAAGGATAGTGTTTTAATGTATGTTGACATAAAGAGAATTTCTATTGCAAGTAGTTGTAGAATGTAAAAAGCATCTAGCATTTCCAAATTTGCAAACAAAATTAGCATTTAAGAGATTTTTATATCAAAGCAATGCTAACTCTGGAGAATTTGCAAATGGTGCGAAATCCTGAGCCCCTGCTACCCCTGATCCTGCCTCAAATCAGGTCTGTGATCTCTGGATTTTGCCAAATAAATAAGAGTTACTTATTTTCTCCAGCACTCATTCACTGCAGTTTCCTCACACACCCTATGAAGCATCATCCCACAATGCAACTAATTTCCAGTACATCACTAAAACTACTCATTGACACCAACCTGCCAGTTCAGGATTACTGTGTTTGTGAGTTTGGACTGTGAACAGCTTCGTGAGTGGAGTGCAAGAGCAGAAAAGCTGCAGCTACTGATACATATCCTGCTTCTGAAAAAGATGTTCTGGGGAACGAAAGAAAACACACAGATCCGCTTAGAGCACAAGAGATAAAGCCAACAGACAGGCACTGCCAGCAAAAGATAGCGAGAAACAGAAAAAGACTTTTAGAAAAAGAAAACAGGGAGCAAAGAGAATCAGAGCAGAAACAGAGAGAAAGAGGAAGAAAGAGGGTGAAAAGTGACAGAAAGAAACAGAGAAAGGCAGAGAAAATGGGCAGAAAGGGAGGGAAAGACGTAAAAATATAGAGAAAGTTAGAAAGGAGATGGACAGGCAGAAAGAGGTAGAGAAAGGGGGCCAGAAAAAAAGAAAGAATAACAGAAAGAAGTAGAGAATGGCGACGGAAAGAGGGAGAGAATGGTGGGAATTGAAAAAATTGGACCGAAAGACAGAAGAAGAAAGACCAATAAAAAGGACAAAAAAGTGGGACAAGGCTGAAAAAAGAGAAAACAAAAAAAAAGCAGAATTAGGGGTAAAGAAAAAAAAGAAAATCAGGGAGAGAAAGAGCAGGACAAACTGACGGACAGATGCAGCAAAAAAAAAAAAGAGAGAGGCAGAGAGAGAAGAAGAGGGTTGTGGGTGGATGAGTGTGTGTGTTTAAGGCCACCTGCTGTCTCTCTGTGGGACCAGAGACAACGTCCCTTTATGACTCACTCAGTGAAAGGAAAGAAAAAAGCACAACCGTTGATCATATTTGAGCAGCACACATGCACACACACACACACACATACACACACACACACACACACACACACGCACACACACACCTTACATTCTTTCAACACATGCAGTAAATGCACACACAGTCACATATGCTTTCCATGCATGCACACTCACCCCGCCCCCACACACACACACACCTGTGTATGTACAGACCTGTACATACACATACACCCAAGCTGGTTTGTCTCACACATCCACACTTGTGCATACATACACATCCACACACAAGCATATATATACGCACATAAATAGGTCCATACACGTATGTATATCCTACACACAAACACACACACACACACACACTCACACACACACACTCACACATACACACACACGTTGATCTGCATGTCTCTCCTGGCTGTTAGGGAGTCTTATGTAAGACACAAGAGTGAATGAATATTTATGTTTTGTTGTGTGTGTGATGGTTATTAATTCATTCAGCGCTGGGTCCTGGCTGTGGATCAGTGTAAGGAGAGCAGTTACATCATCATCTTCATCCAACGTGGAGCTGCCTCAGAGCAGACAGGCAGAAAGCCCAGGAGGAAGAGGAGTGGGGCATCATGTGCATGCTTCCATCATCCACCGCATGTGAAACATCCCAGCCAGCCAACCACACACACTCTGGAGCTGTTTATGCTTGAGTGTGGTGGCACTTCTTGTCCTTAATTGGACGCTTATGGAGAAATAATGACATGGAGAGAGATCCAGCTATCAAGGATCGTGTGTATGTGTGTGTGTGTGTGCCGCGTGCGTGCATGTGTGTTTGTTTATTTAGCTGTCAACTGGGGATTGAGCTAGACTTCAGACAGCTTAAAATATACACTGTCCATCAAAAGTTTGCAGACACCTTGAAATCTTCTCAAATTTGAATTTTCTCACTGTCCTCACTAACTTCTCAGTTAATAAGAAAAATATTTGCATTTATCTTCACATAAAACAGTTTTTAAAATGTTTTTTTTTTTAACATTTCCAACTCTCAGCACTTCAAAATCTGCAGGAGTCGTGCGCTGCTTAATTTAAGGCTGCATTTTCATCACAGTGATCCTTGTTGCTTCCCTTGTTGTTGACGGATTTAGAGGCTTGTCACCACAACACAAGCAGCCTGAGATACCGCAAGTGATAATGTGCACAGATACTGGTTTTAAAACTGTTTTTTATTATTATTATTATTATTATTATTATTATTATTTAACAATGATTTATTATTTAACAATCTCCCACTTTGTGTTTGAGTGTAAAATCTGAGCATCTGACCAGAGGGGGGGGTGACAGTCAGTTGCCATGCCACATACCAGTCTGAGTGGTTGCCACTCAGCTCTTTTGCATAAACTTCTTCCAGAAGGAGGGAGACCTGAATAAGGCCTAAATAATCATTGGTTTGTGGTGTTAATATACACTACAAGTCAAATGTTTTGCCACTTAATCATTTATTTCATAACCTGCAGGTTTTTATTCTGGCTAAGCATTGAAAAGTTGTTGAGAAAACAAGTATAAACGAAAACATGTAAAATAAAGCAAGTTTCCTTTGTAACACGGAAAGAATATGTAACAGTGCATGTCTGCATCCTATTAACTGGTTGTGTGGAGATGCAGAGTCAAATTCTAGACTGTCCTTTAACTTTAAATGCTCTCGTTAACTGTTCCATCCCACTGGCTTTCACTTAATAGCTCGTTAAATAGCTTACAGTTGTCTGCTGATCCACATTATAATTATAATTATAATTATATTAGGCGGCTTTGTTTAAGTCAGTAGTGATTAATAAAAATATGACATTTTCTGGCAAATAAATGTACTCAAATGGTGAACATACAAATGTAACATGCAAGTGTAGAAAAGCTCAGTGAGTGCAAAACCTTTTGACTCGTAGTGTATGTGTATGTTGACATCTCTCACCATGTAATTGCATGGTATTACACATTCAACGTGCTATAAAAATTCAAATGAAAAAAACTAAATGATGTCATTGCGTAACGCTCTCCTTGTTTTTTCCTCTGTTTTTGGCCTTTGTAATGTTCTCCTGTCTTTCCCCATTTTCATGTCCATGTCTTTGTTCACCCCTGCCATATGTTTGCCTACTATGTGAGCTTGTTGTTGTTTTTATGCCAGTCTCAGCCTTGGTCCCGCCTCCTCCTTAGTGCTTCCACATGTGTCTTGTTCTTGTCTCCTCCCCTGCCCAGGTGTTCTCATTTCCCTTGTCAGTATTTATACCCCCTGTGTTTCAGTCTCTCTTTGCAAAGCATCTTGTTAAAACTCCCTAGATGTCACTAGTTGTGCCCCTTTGTTTGTGTCTACCTCTTCATATTCTTATGTTTAGATCTTGCCCTTTTTGTTTTGTTTGCATACCTTTAGTGTCTGCCACACTCATGTCTTCATTAAACCTGTTAATGTCATCTTATATTTTGCTGTCACTCTTGGACCCCTCATTTGTATTTGGTTTTCATTTCTTGCTTGTCTGTTCAAGTTGGATCTCACACCTGCATCCTGCCTGCAATCCATAATCATTACACATTGTGTGTGTCACTGTATATAGCACCTAAATTTCAACCTCCCCACCTTAAAATGTTTTGGTTAAACTATTGTTAAAGCAAATATATGGAAATCAGGGTCGGGATGCATGTGTCCGGAATACAGATTCAGAATACAGAAATGCAATATCTCTGCACGTTACGTTTTGAAGAGGCAGTGCATCAGCGCTTATTAATATTTTCATTTCAGAATGAAAGGTGGTGGTAGAATATAGAGGTCTTGAATGCAAGAGGAAGCAAATAGGAGGTTACTAAGTTTTTATGTGGGTTCCCTGGCAATTTAAAATATGCTTAAAAAGTACTTTTGCTGAGTGCAGGGAGGTTATACTGCTCTGGGATTGTGGGGGAAAGAGTGGACTGAAAAAAATAAATGTTTAGAACTGGAAATGTTCAGTGAATTTTTCAAGAAATGTTCAGCTACATGATGAAAACTACCAGAGAGCAACAATGAGAGATGTTCCATGTGCCTTGTCATGATGTGTTATGAATGCATTCAGAATGTGTTCTGAATATGTTACTGAATACATTTAGGACAGTGATATCAAAATCAAACAATCAAAATCACTTTTATCATCAAACCTCTTTTCAACAGGTGTGAAGATGAGTGGAAATCATGGGTCCCTCACATTAATGTAGTTAAAGTACAAATATATGTTTATATGTAAAATCCTCATATATATATATGTGTCCATATAAGTCCATGGTGATACAGGTGAAATGTTTAAGCTGTGAGGAAAGAAGCTGTCTCTGAATCTTCTGGTTCTTGACTTAATGCTTCTCTACCTCCTGCTGTTCAGTAGCTGAGGAAACAGACAGTGGCTTGCATGGGTGGAGTCCTTGATAATCCCTCCAGTCTTCCTCAGACAGCAAGTGGTGATGCATAGTGCTGAGCTATCTGCACCACCCTGTGCAGAGCTTTCCCCTCAAGGGCAGTGCAGTTTCTATATCACATGGCAATACAGCCAGTCCGAATGCTCTCCACAGTGCAGGTGCTAATGTCCTGAGGGTGCACGGATACATGCAAAACCTCCTCAGCCGTCTGAGGTAGAACAGGTGCTGTTTTGCCTTCTTCTTGACACACCCAGTTTTGTTAGCAACCATTTGCCTCACATTTAAACAGTTGAAAGGTTTGAGTGCTGATACATTTATTAATAGTTATACATTTTGTGGTTACACATTAGCAAAATAATCTACTCTACAGATATACAGAGGCCATATACAGGTAGGTAAACATACCTATTCTCTGAAGAAAAAAAGGTGTCAGAATGTTATACCAGAATCAAGCTTGCTTTCCTCACAAATCTTTCAGTGGACGGTTCATTAAGGACTTTTTTTCGTAAGGACTTTTTCCTTTTTAAAGATGACATTCTATAAAACTATACCTGCCGTGAAAGAAGCATTTATAGGACCTCCGGGGGCTCCGGTTTCTCCCACACTCCAAAGACATGCGTGTCAGGTGAATTGGGGATTCTAAATTGACCATAGGTGTGAGTGTGTGAGCAAATGGTGTGTGTGTATGTGTGTGTGTGTGTATTTGCGCCCTGAGGTGGGCTGGCGCCCTGCCCAGGGTGGGTCCCTGCCTCGGGACCCTAGTAAGGAATAAGCGGTTACAGAAAATGAATGAATGAATGAATTATTAACTTATTTATTTATCCTGATTTCCTCCTCAAATCCACCTCCTAGCTAGGTGTCACCCTATCACGCGACTCCACCAACACGGGGAGGATGGAGGCTAGTGCATGTTTCCTCTAAGTCGCATTAAGCACCACCACATCTTTCCAAGCTTTTCAAAGCTTTATGTGTTTTGAAGAGAACGCTGACCACTAATTATGTTATGTCTAACAAGCCGTCCTCGCTGCTTAGCATCATGCTGAGTGGGAAGCTAACTGGCCTCTCCAGGCCACGGCTGGCTGGGCATCACTGGGGATCTCCCCTCTGTGAAAACTTACACAGTTGTGCCGCTCTGGGACCCAGGACCTTTCATTTTTAATAGTCTAATACCTGCTTGGAATGCCTTTTGCCCCAGAACAGCCAGAATTTTTAGCAGCCACTCAACAAAGTGCTGGAAACTCCTCAGACATTTCGATCACAATAGCACCATGCAGTCGCTGAGGAATTTCTGGTGATACTTTCACGCTGTGACCCTTCAATTCCACCTCATCCCTGAGGTGCTGCTTTGAAGTCACGGTCATGTTCATGGAATCAGCCTGAGATGGCTTGTGCTTTGTTACCTGCCGTTTCCCTGCTGGCAGTATCCTTTAGAAAAAGGGTAGACTGTGGCCATAGAGGAATACACAGCGCTTTGGTATCCTGCAGCATACAAATGATGCCCAAGTAGTACAAAATAAACAGCTCAGTGACAAATTGAATTTGCAGTTTTCCCTTAACCTCAAAAAGCAGAGCAGCCCAGGCGTGGTGGACTAAGGCGTAGACAGAATGTAGGCTTCAAGATTTCAAGGTTTCCTTAATAGTATGTCAGAAACTACATTTGTTTCTATTGACTAGTTTCTAGGTTTTCACATAACTAGCTATGTGTGATATTAGGCCGCAACAGTGATAAATTATGTTTAGCTGTTTCTTTCCAAATGAAATATTGAACGTTCCATGATGATGTTTAAAGGAGTTCCAAATGAAGGTATTATATATGCGCCAATACGTGTTGAGGCAGAGATGAAATATATTTCGTATATTTTCACATATTTCATTTATACAGCTCCGGGAAAAAATAAGAGACCACTGCAAAAATGTTCAGTTTCTCAGGTTTTATCTTTTACAGGTGCAAGTATTGAACTGAACA
>JBBPCZ010000163.1:12110757-12121163 GCA_037974445.1 Brycinus macrolepidotus
AAACAACACAACATGATGCTTTGTCTTCATCTGAGACACATCTGGCCGGATTCAGCCATTTTTTAAATGTAAAACTCAATTTTTACGTGCGACGTGCAGTTCGTTGTGTGAAACGCGTTCGTTCTGCGAGTCATGCGCGCGTCCGAGGCGGCGTTCGTTATGCGGAACGTTCGTACTGTGAGGCGTTCATTAAGCGGGGTACCACTGTATATTTGTTCTGTCACATTAAGATACAAATGAGACTGACTGGATCCCTGCTTACCTAGATAACAGTGATGATGCAGAAGCAAGGTCTAGACACAAACCTTTTTTTTTTATCGTTGTTTAACGATGTGGTTTCATTGTCATTTTGGCTGCTTTACTGAGTGGTGGTCTCATTTTCAGTTTAGCTGCTTTACTGAGTGCATAGATGTGCATATTCTGATTATAGAAGTTCCCATTCCATTCTAAGTCAAAGTTCCAAATTCAGTTCCACAGTGAGTAAAATAACTTCCATAACCGTCACAATTACTTGAAAACTTTCGTTTTAGACATTAGTAGGCCCAGTGCTTCTAAAAGTCTTTAAATGGTTTGGCAGGAGTTCAACTTTTAAAAGCCGACTGAATTGCTGCAACGCTTCTAGTTTTACTGAGCTGGTGGTCTTAACCAAGGTTAGCTTATGTGTGATGCTAGTATGCAACACCAGCACATCACACTACTAATAAAAATGTAATTTAATGGCATTAATGTATCTCTGTTTCTGTAGCAACATCATACTCTTAAATAAACAGAATCAACCGTTTTTTTCACAGTTTATCTATTTGTACCTGGTTGAATACTTGAACATGGTGTTTCTGGTGGTCTGTTTATTAATCATTGTATGAAACCAATCACATTGCACTCCATGAAACTCAGGAGTGGGGTTTTCATCTCGCTGACTTGTGAGGCATACTGGAATAAAAATATGTGGGTATACAATAAAATATACAGTATACAGTAAAGTATACAGCCCAATAAAAACGGTGTAGATGCATGACTGCACCAGTGCCTCGAGAGTGGTCTTAAATTCCCGGTGGAAAAAAGGCACTTTGGTACCTTTTCATAATCGAACATTTTGAAATAGAAAAGCAAAAAGAAAAGCATGTATCCGTCAGTATCAGAAGTATGGAATCATTGCAGCTCAGCTTTACAACCACTGAACACTGCCTATTTGCTAATGCAAAGTTTTGCTACATTTCCCAAAATGTACCCATCAAGCATTTAGGAAAAGAACAAGCCTGAATTGGCATGCTATCAGCAACTCCACACTTTCTGAAAAGATAGCAGAGACACCAGAGGGAGAGAGCGAGAAAGAGAAGAGAGATAGAGTGAGAGCCCAAAATGGAGAAAAGCTTTTAGCAGTCCTTTATAGCAGGGCCCCATTGATGTTCTCTTTTTTTTCTACGTGTTTGCATGTTATAAATAGCTTCTCAATGGAATGATATTTGTGCATGAGGTTTCTGGGCTCTGGTTTGGGTTCTGGCTGCTGCTGTTATTGCATTACTAGACAAAACAAGATCCAGTCTTTGCATTCATTAAGCAGCTCAGAACAGAAGCGTCTGATCTGAGATCAAATTACCACTTATTAATAGTAGGGCCATTCGGGCTTAAAAAGGGTAGAGCTGGTTTAAAAATGGACAAACAGGGCCAGTGACGGAGGACACTCTCCACTAGCACTCGTGTCTCAAGAACATTCTGTGCCCTGCGTGGAAATAAAGGTTCAGGAATGAGGACTGAGAAGAACGAGGGAGAACAGCAGAGAGGAAGTTTCTTGAAGTTAATTAAACTCAGTCTTGTTTGTGGAGGCACACAGCAGGAGACAGCTTGCAAAAGATGAAGGGAAAGAAAAGAGAGAAAAAGTGGGAAAGCGTGAAAACATTAAGGTCCAGAGTATCTGGTGCAGGAAAAGAAGACCAGAGAGAAGAGAAGAGAAGAGAAGAGAAGAGAAGAGAAGAGAAGAGAAGAAAGTAAAAGATGATAGAAGAGAAGAGAAATAGAGTGGAACAGACCAGAGAATGAAAGGAGTGACAAATGGAGGAAAACAATGGAAATGCATCAAGAAGAGAAGAGAAGACAAGAGAAGAGAAGAGAAGAGAAGAGAAGAGAAAAACCGTGGAAGGAGTGACAAAAAGAGGGAAAAAGAATGAATTAGGAAAACAGTGGAAAGACATAGAAAGAAAGACCTGATGAAAAGAGTGTCTGAGGCTTTAAGAAAAAAGTGAATTACAATATGCAGATGAATAGAGACTGGAATGGGAATGCACACACACAGATTTAAAAAGGAAAAAAGCCTGGGAAATATTTCAGATAAAACTCCCAACTGTATAAGTGTTGCTCTGAAAAATACAGCCTGACATTTCACACACACACACACACACACACATTCAGCCATACTCACTCAACCTGCTGAGAGCTAAAAGCATTGCTAAAACTTTTAGTGGAAAAGTAAACCTCCCTGTACATACGTACAACTGAAATAGATACAGACAGTAAACAAATTAACAAGGATGCTCACTGGTGTGCCTACTCTCTCTCTCTCTCTCTCTCTCTCTGTCTCTCTCTCTCTGTCTCTCTCTCTCTCACACACACACACACACACATTTAAGAGGCTTTTCCTGTGTATTCCTGTATTTAGATAAGCAGCTGCACATGATCCTATGGTTATGATGCACAATGCCAGGTATCAGACAGATGTTTATTTTGCCCCTAGCAATGGGCTGTAGACCAGTGGAACTGTATTCTCTGGAGTGATGGAACTCCGTCCAATGTCTTTGGGTTGGAGTGGAATTTGTGACCCAGAACATCCAACATCAGTAGTTGACCTCCCTAATATTAATCCTGACCTCATTAATGATTCCAGTATTCCAAATTTCCATTAAAGGTTTCAACCCTAAGTTACTTTAAAACACATGCTAACTTGATGACACCAAAAAATATACAAGATATACAAAAAAAATGATGTCTGGTTTGTTTGTATGTCTTGCAGTTTGGAACATTTTTACAAAAGAGGGCACAATGCAGGATGGGGTAAATGTAAATACAAGAATTTACCTACAGTGTGATTTAGTAAGCCTGAAACTAATCTTGAGGATGTGAATGGTGTGTATAATTTAGTACCAAGAAGGGTCAAGACCTAGGCTGCTGCACAGTTCTCACTGAGGGTCCTGCCACTGGGTATTATCATGGTTTAGTTTGAAAGATATATTAAATATGCATAAAACTTAATATGTAGTTCCTTTAAATTTTTTAGTGTAAATTTTTTAAATATGCAGTTTTGCGGAGAACTGAAGGCTATTCACAACAGTCCACCTGAAATTCAGATTTGTTCTTGTCATGATATCAAGGTAATTAAATAAATTAAACCAATACACCCCCCTGTAAATGCTAAACAAATGTGATCTGCTCAGCTTACTAATGACCTTGATTTTATATGCTGGTTCTTTTCTTCTGTGTTCTTCTTACATCTTACCTTTTCTTTACTCTCTTTTCTATCCTGGCATTGATTTGCTTTTCTTTTCTTTTCCATTTTCTTTTTTTTTTCTTCTTTTTTATACTACTTCAACGAACACCTCTTTCAAATCCAAACTTCCCCCAGCTACTGGGAACATTTAGCACCCACAAAGGCCTCATTTAAATATTGCTTTCTCCACTTTTTTGCACCTGTCATCTGTGCAGTTATGCTGTATGTCACCTGCAAAACACTACTAACTGCCGGCACAGTCAACTCTGCCACGCATAGATTAGCACTTGTTATTTGGAACTTTGGAAAATTTAGGGCCTCAGTTTAAATCTATCAAATATACACTAAATATTGTTGATCTGAATATTGTTTATCTGTCTGTGACCCTAACCGTAACCTCTGAAACTAAAAGGCAATACTTTGCAAAAAAGGCATATACACACATTTTCAGTCCACCAAATGGGCTTTATGCACAAATAAACAGAAATACCACACACACACACTCACACGACCACTTCCCACAGGGGTATATAAGGTTAAAGGTCACATATTGAGACTGACCTTGCTCTTTGTGCTCTGTGACAGCTTTGAAGGGAGCTCATAGATCAATAGGAATCCTCCATGTCAAACTGAGGCCTTGTGTTACGCAAGACACATCTTTTCTGTGTGTGTGTGTGTGTGTGTGTGTGTGTGTGAGCGTGTGAGAGAGAGAGAGAGAGAGAGAGGTGCATTTAACTACACAGAACATAAATCACTTAAAACTGAGCCTTGATATTACAATACAAGTAAACATTTCTCCCGGTATGTTTCTATCGGTGGTGTTATTTTTGCTGTAAGAGATTAATCTTTTTTTCTGCATTTTTTGAAATCTTTTCTCTTTTTTACCCCCTCCATTAAGTGCTCTCTCTCTCTCTCTCTCTCTGTCTATCTATCTATCTATCTATCTGTCTATCTTTCACCCCCTCCCCCCCCCATCTCTCTTTTCTGTATCTGTGTGTATATTACATAACTCTGATGGTAGAGAATAGCTCTTTCAGTTATAGTTGTGCACCAGCAGGTACTGTCTCATGAGACGTGTCCAAAATGCCACTCGCTCCCTTCACTGCTCCCTTCTTTCACTGTCTGACATTTACATTACCTACTACAGCCCTAAAGCCATGTCTCTGGACACACAGACACAGGAAGAGGGGGATAGGGAAAGGAATACAAAAAAAGATTCACATGATGAAACGATGAGAGAAGGTGGACAGAGAGAGAAAAACAGAAGGTGAACGAGAGAGAAGGAACAGACTGAGATGGACAGATGGAAAGAATACACAGAGACTTAAGGAACGGTGAGAGAGAGAGGTGGGGAGAAAGTGAGAGAGATAGACAGATAGATATAAGGTATACAGAGAGAGAGATAGAGAGAGAGATAAAGAGACAAAGGGAGAGACGGAGAGATAAAAAGTACAGAGAGGATGAGAGAGAGGGGCAATGCAATTAAAAAAGGATGTTGGCAGCAAATATGAAACTCCAACAGAACAGAGGCACTCTGAAAATAAGCGAGCAATGGAGACGAAAAAGGGGGAGGAAAAAGAGACGTGAGCAAAGGAAGTGAAAGGAGGGATAGCAAAATATCCCTCCTCCCCTCGTTTTCTCTCTCTCTCTCTCTCCCTCTCCCTCTCCCTCTGTGAGTCATACATCTGACTGAGATAAAAGTGGCGACCGCAAACATCAAAATAAAAACAGAATAATTCATATTGTGGCGTCACAGCCTGGACCTTTATAGATCAGATATAAAAGGCCCTGATAGCCATTCTTTCAGGATCTGAGTGATCGGGAAAATGATTAAGTGTTTTGAGTAGCCTACAAAAAAAAAAACCTGAAAGTTCGTACAGATGTCGCTTTCTTTATGCCGCCATATTAACTTCGGTGATGTAATCATGTTCAAAGATCTAACAAGAATTCACCCTAGTCAGATAACGAAGCATCTTGGATCAACTGCTACACGCACACATACACGTGATAAATGTGACAGCATTACCATTCCACGTGTGTTGCTGCAGGCTTCGTAAGTCTTTATACGTCTTTGGCTAATGTACCAATAAGCTAATTAGACATGGAAAGAAGCTGTGTCGGAGAGATGCATTGGATCTGAGTCAAATAAGTGCTATCATCATTCTTACAAACTAAGGTTCCTAAAGGGAGTTTGGAATACAGTTCTAGATAAACCTTTAATTGGTATTTAACCAGCATACAATCAACATACATTGAAGAATAAAAAAAATAATAAAATGTGGTGTTGTTAAATTAATATCCACTACAGGGAAGGGTAATTAGAAAGTAACCATAACTTTAATCCTATTATAAAAGTCAGTTTCATGTATGTGACATAACACACACAAGAAAATGTTGGGGAAAGTGAGAAGAAAGGATTCAACAAAATATTAACAAGCCCTGAAAGCTAATCTTCCACAGTCAGTGAAGAAAATGAAGAGGAAAAGAGGTTGGATATTATAACAAAACAATGATCCAAAACATATGTCAAAACTGACCTTGAAAGAAATACAGAAATAAAGGTTTCAAAATACCCTTCACTGTAGTTAGACTAAAATCTTCATTTAGATCTTAAACCTGCTGTGCACGCTTGATGACCTATGAGAATTTTTTGAACTAGAAGTGTTCTCCAAGTGTTCTTCGTGACTGAATGAATCAAAGTCATTGGACAACAGCCAGATAAAATTGCATCATAAAACACCAAAGAAGTGTTCATTAAAATGAGTAACACATTGACAGGCTTTGAGTGAAGATGACAGAGTAGAAAAGTTCATTTGACTGGCTGGATCATCTGGAAATGCTCCTCGTAACTTTCTTTTAGAACTCAAGAACCTTTGAGATTTGTGGCAGAACATAATTGTGATGTGGTTTTAATTGCATTTAAACCAAAATTGGAAAGATGGGCTTTTTTATAGAAGCCAGGGGTTTTGATTTCTAAGTGATGTAAATGATGTAAGTGATAGTGATCATTCGGTCATACGTGGACACACTGTGAACAGCACGAAATTCTTCCTCTGCATTTAACCCATTCACCAAGTGAAGCAGCGGGCACATATAATCATTCTACAACACATATAATCATTTTATTTACTGTTCAAAATGACCAGTGAACCTAGATGTGTCTTCTTAGTTTTTACATAATGTTGATGGTAAAATTAACGCTAAATCTGAAAGAAAAAAAAATCTATTACTATTCTAATAATATTTTCCCTGCATACATCTTTGCAATGATGGAAAAAAATAAGCAAAACTTTCATCATGTCTTGAACATTACTCAGTGCATTCACAACCATTTTGAAAAATAACCTTTTGTTCAGTGCCATTAAAGGCTTTGGTCACTTTACCACCGCTGTGAGCAATACTGACTCAGTAAGTTTCTCCAGAATGGATTACTTCACATCAAACCACTCTGAGTGGTTCAACAGAACTTTGGAAAAAACTGCAGAAACCCCTTTTAACTTGCATCACTGGTACATCTGACTTTTCCTCAGTATTAAAAATGACCATTCTCTCTCTGAACAGAATGCTCTTTTGTGTCCCATGTTTATACCCCTCTGTAAAAGAATCATATATGTGTAAACAATAGATTCCATCCTGAAAAGTGTATGCATGGGTGTGGATGTGAAGAAGGTAACTGACATTGTTAGTCAGCTCCTGATATAGTGGGAATAGGACACTACATAGAGGGCATCCCATGAGACTTACATAACAGGTTTCTATGTTGCATATTTTTATATTAGGCTCTCAGTGCAAGCAAAAGTGAAACTATGAACATTGAGCGCTTTGTGTGTGTGTGTGTGTGTGTGTATCTAAGCATGAACCTTTAACTATAATGGGTGTAACCTTATCTCTCTACTTTTGTGTGACTTTCAATGCGCATGTGTAAACAAACAGTTAAACATCTAGTACCCACCTGCTCTACCACACTGTTTTCCAGTGTTCAAATATAGACTGCCTCTGGGTATGGCAAAGAATAAATGATAAATAACCTCTATATCAGTAGCTTAGTACTAAAAGTAATTCCCAGCACTTTTCTTTTCTGAGTGACTCCTTGCGTCTGTCATTTCAATATCATTCATTTATCCCACCTGCTCAGGGTCCTGTATCTGAGAGGCTTGTCTCCAGTGGGTGGTTGCAATTTACGTCAGCAAATTGAAAACAGCAAGGAATTCAATTTAGCTGCTGCCTCAGTCACAAAATAACAACGAATTCAACTAAAGTGTCCATGAAAAGGCTTGACAAGCATAATTTTATTCTGAATGCTAACATATTTCCTACTGAAACAGTAAGCTAAAGCAAATTATTCACAAGGGCAGAAACTTACTGCATGCAAAGTGAAAGCCAGAACCTCTCAGACAGGCTGCTGTGTCACAGCTGGTCACCAGTTTGACTTTAAACGTTTAACACCTGCACGATTTACATTCACAGTATTTGGCAGATGCTTTTATCCAAAGCGACTTCCAGTTTTTGCGCATCACAAGTGTAGGCGAATGCAGTGTTGAGAGGCTTACCCAAGGGCTCTTATTGGTGTAGTGCAGCGTGCTGCCCAAGTTAGGAATTGAACCCCACTCGCCTGCTTGGGCGATGGCAATGTTATCCACTACACTAACCAACCACAGTAGTTAACAAAAAAACTTCAGTGCAACAGTTATCACTTTTACTTTTTGTTTCCACTCTCTAGATGTCTTGTTTTTGTTTACAGCAATTAGAGATCTGCTCGAAACTGAAGCGCGAACTTGACCAGTATCCAACCCATCCGAGCCGACTCATACTTTGAAACCCGAACCCGACCTAATTCCACATGCGCATTAAACAGTGCTTTGCTTTGTTACTAAACACTGGAGGTGAAGTTGGAATAGACTGATATTTTGCACACCTGTAATGCCCTCAGTGTTAATTAACAATATATTTGTATTGAATTGCAAATCACACCTGGCAAAGAACAGCATCCACTCTCTTCTGATCATCTATTACCCCTGCTGTGCTAAAGTCCCTCTCACTGCTCCTTTTGGGCAGGCTGATCAAGCAAGGGGAAAGTTTTGCTGTGACCAACAACCAAATTCAAATGAAAATGTATTTGTATGGCACTTTTTACAATGGGTGTTGTCTTAGCTTCACAGAAATCTGGATCAAAGTCCCAAGTGAGCAAACCAAAGGCAACAGTGGCAAAAAAAAACAAAACAAACTGTCATCATCCATGGTGTGACTGAGACTGATGTACCCTTGAACATCCCTTGTTTCTTTCAAGGGCATGTTCACCCACTCCTCAAACTCCGGAGCTATTCCAAGATTGCAAGCCCAACTACAGACTATGACATTACAGTGGAGAGAGAGAGAGAAAGAGAGAGAGAGAGAGGAACCAAGCCCATTGTTATATATTAAAAAATGGCTCTGATCCAAGGACAATAGTGGATCTCTAAGACTAATAGGACTGAAATTAACAGGACCTTTATCAACCCCTTTTTACAATAGCCATTTAATGAAATTCTCACCTGTTTTGAAGGTCCCTTAATTGAACTATATCATATTGCTTATTTTTTCTTCAGTTACGTAGATGGAAAATATTTCAGTGGAATGTGTAGAATTTTCAAAGCTGGAGGCCAACTGGATTTTCATTTTTGTGAGTAAGTCAGTGAGTAAATGAGTATGTTTTTTTTTGTCCTGTTTAAATGTGTTCTCATATCAGCTGTCAGGACAAAACTTTTTTCCATTTTTGCTGTTTTTAGGATCAGCTGAACAGAACAATCTGGTGGACTGTTCATCATAAACGTTCTACACAAATTAAAGGGAGGCCAATGTGGAAAAGTAAAAACTAAAAAAATCTTTTTTGGGCAGTGATGATATGATCTGTAATATTGCATGACGGCAGTTTCTTAAATAGTCCAGAAAATATCCTACTGAATTCTGCAACCAGAGTAAACCCAAAACTTGCTATTTGCTGCTTGCTAATGCTAGCTGCTAGCATTAGTGCGATCTTAGCTAGTAGTCTTATGATTATGTGGGTAGGATTTCTTTAGATCCAAGAGCACAGTATGAGTCTTTGGGATCTTGTTCAGATTATTTCAGTATCATCATTTAGAAGGCTTAGTTAAACCCAAATAGTTGTCATTTATTTTTTATTTTAAATAGGTATGACCAGCATTCTAAAACGTTTTAGCTATAGAAACTAGCTACAGGTAAAAGAGAAGCAAAAACAAAAGGAGAGGCCTTTTAAAGAACTTGAGTTAAAAAAAACTTCTCCTTTCTCTCTCTCTCTCTTTCTCTGTCTCTCTCTCCCCCTCAGCAGCAGAATGGAGGGAGAAGTCTGGCTTGCTGGAGGATGCTAATGAATAATGCATGTAATCAGGACGTTGTTGCTGTGTGGTGCTTAACTGTGTTAAACGGTGCCATGCTGGTCTGGGTATCATCCTGCAGATAGGGAAGGTTAAGATACAGCTGTGAGTTTCTTTAAGGAGAATGAACAGCTGGCTGCAGTGTGGTTATTACTATAACGACTTCATCAGGAATGTTATGAGGTCCCTCAAGACTTTAAAACCTTTATAACCATATAACCTATTAGCCTTTGGCTGCTTATCTGAAAGGAATTAACAAAAGTAGTGCAAGTGTGGTCAGGCAGGTAAGACTGGACAATGAATAAAGCTCACATTCAGACATCAATGATAGTGTGTGTGTGTGCGAGTGTGTGTGTGAGCGTGTGGGTGTGCACGCACGCATGTGTGTGCAGTTAGGAGTAACTGGAATTCTTGTTACAGGCATTATGGCCACTGCTGAAGGTCAAAAAAAGAGAGAGGTATATATATATATATATGAGTATGCCAGTGTCTGTTAAATTCCTACACAAGCACCTCATTCTGCTTTATGAGGTACTGATTACTGATCACCTGAATCA
>JBBPCZ010000163.1:12128779-12136279 GCA_037974445.1 Brycinus macrolepidotus
TGAGATTGAGGCTGAATGCGTGACTGTCACGCCGAATGCGTGAGAGTTGGCAACCCTGGTTTAAACAAACTGCCTTCAGCAGAGGCGCCCGAACTCGAAGCACCAGGCATGCTAGCCTGTTATCAGCAAACTTTAAAACGGTCGTAAAACGTGAGCAGCGTTCAGTCTCGCCAGAGTGAACGTCACTCACGTTCACGTTCATAATTTGTACACTGATTCGTTCAGTTCAGCGTTCACGAAAAACAGGAACAACACTGGCTACAAATATGCAATGGTTCCAAACCTTGGTCCTGGAGCCCCGCTTGCTCTACATAGTTTATTGTTTTCCATAATTACAAGCCTTTCCCGGGTTGATGTGGGTGGGCAAGAGCAAGGAAAACACTACGACTTGGTTGGGAAACACTGCCTCAGAAAAATGAATCTAGTGTTGATAAACAACTGGAGACACTGATATTGACATCTTTAACAGTATATTTACATTGTTTGCACCTTTGGGGACGGCACTTTTTATAAAATTGTATAAAATTCACTGTATAAAATTCATTGTATAAAATTCACCCTGGAATTTTATACAATGGCTACTAAGCTGCCCATATTCCTTCTTTTGTGAGTGCTCTGAGCTTTAGCAATGCCAGCAAACTGACAATGTGCACTTCATTAAATCGATAATGAATATCAAAGAGGGTGAATTTGAGCCCTTGATTTCCAAAGCATATTGATTTTATTCTGTCAGTCCAATTAAAGAGACTGAGTAATTTTGATGAAACAAACTTGCTTGTTTATCAGTGAGATACAGTAAAATGTGATCTATCAGGAATGGCCTATGCTGTGGTCATGTGACAACCAACTAGTTTTGCACCATGGGCAACCACTTACCAAACACATGAGTCGCTGTAATATTTCTACAGTTTTGCCCTTGCTCTTCCACTACTGCAGTGGTCCTATTAGGTATCATGGTGCATGGTGGGAAGAGGAACGGCATTGTGTTTTTTCCTTTAAGGAATGGAAGCAGTGGCACTGTGCGCTTGCTATAGCTGTGTTATGTATAGGTATAGTTTTAGTATACAGTGGGTGTTAGGTGCTGTGGAGTCTACACAGTAGGTGTTAGCTATCATCATGTATAAGGTGTCGCTAGAGCTTCCATTCAGTGGGTGTTAACTGCTACTCTTGCAATAAATTAGGTGCTGTTATGCTGCTGTAGCTTCCGTGAAATTTGTTCCAGTCATGCAACCTTTTATTTTGCAGTGGCAATATTAATGATTGTGGCAGCGATATGATCAAAAAACAAAACTAACTGTTTTTTAATTAAAATGTCCCAACATATATTTAACCCCACTCTAGCCCACGCAGGGGAAACTGGAATTTGTTTTCCTGTTCAGGCACAAGCAGTGTCACTGTACCAATAAAAGCACTCAGGCACAACTTCCTCACACTACTCTCATCTATCGTAGTAAATTGATATGGATATGATCTGCCAAAAAGCTTAAATTATCGTATTAAGTACATAATCCAACCCCTGGATGCTCTGGTGAAAGCCAGAATGATATTAAGCCAGTCTAATGATGCCTGATACTTTGGCACTAGATAGGCAAATGGCACAAATTTAAGGAAAAACCATCTGTCTGTGAGGGATAGAGAGAATATGTAACGTTCATAGCTATTCAACAGTAGTTAGATTAGTGTGCCAGTTGTGTTGATGAGTATGATTAGTTTTGCATAACAAACACAAACCTTTTATTTTACACTACCAGTCAAAAGTTTTGCACACCACAAGTTTTTTTTTACCACTGATCCATTTATTTCATAAAATGCAGATGTTTGTCCTTGTTAAGCTTTGGAAAGTTGTTGAGTGAACAACTATAAATGAAAATATGTCAAATAAAACAAGTTTCCTTGATAAAATGGAAAGAAACTGTAACAGCGTGTGTCTCACATCCTATTAACTAGTTGTGTGGCGATGCAGAGTCAAATTCTAGGTGGTTCTTTAACTTTTAATGCCCTCGTTAAGTGTTTTATCCTATTGGCTGTCACGTAATAGCTCGTTAACCATCTAACAGTTGTCTGGTTATCCACATTATAATTACAATTTTAATTCTAATTCTAAATAGAATTAAAGTTAGAATTACAATTATATTCGGTGGCTTTGTATAGGTCAGTGGTGGTTAATAAAAAAATATGACATTTTCTGGCTAATAAAGGGACTAAAATGGTGAACATGCTTTCTAGCAAAGAATATTGAGTGTGTTTTTAGAAAATATTAAGCGAGCAACATCCAAATGTACAAAATCTCAGTGGGTGTGCAAAAACTTTTGACTGGCAGTGTATGCCAAGCGCTGAAGTAGTAGGTGTTACATTGATCCTGGTGCTCTATATTAAGTGCTCGAGATTGTAGGTGTAGGTGTACACAGTAGGTGTTGGCTAATGTAAATGACATACATCAGTTGTTAGCTGGCATTGTAAGATTAAAGACATCACTGTTGCAGAAGTAAAGTTAAAGTTAAGGATTTTTCGTGAAGTAGTCTATGGTACTTTTCCTTCTTTCTCTCTCTCTGCTTGTACTGGAGTGGCTGACTCGCTGTGGGACACTGGCAGGCATCCAGCAGCAGGTAACCAGTAGAGCGCTGTCAGGAAAGACACACCTGAGCAGTCTCAGCTTGAGTGGGTGTGTGTGCGTGTGCGTACGCGACAGAAAAAGAGAGAAAGCAAGATGATTGAAACCAGTTCCCCAGTGAGATGCCAGCCGTTTTAACTTTTTTGCAGACTAACATGTTGTCGGACGCCATTAGCAGAGACACCCCGCTCCAACTGATCAGATGGCCACTCTACTGATGTTTAATTGGTCTTTGGCTTCCAAATCTAACCCCCTGCCCCCTGCTCCTGCCCCCATAAACAATGCTATTAGCTACAGCTTGAAAAATGCATTCAATCATTGTAATAAATGGCTGCTTAAATGGCATAGCTTGTAGCACATTGGTTGTGCACATTTGCAGTCACCTATGGAGCTTAACACCATACGGTGTCTAGACTGTCATCTATAGCTTCATTACAAATGTGAATTCACAGTGAACTAACGTGTGCAGTTGTTGATGTTTGATGGCACGACTGCAGACATGTAGACAGATCTCCATCTGCTTAATGATTTAGAGCTGCAGCCTCCGTCGTAGAGTGGAAGAAAGGAAATGTGTGTGTGTATGTGTGTGTGAGAGAGAGAGAGAGGGGTGAACGGACAGACGTCACTCATGACAAATTCTCTCTAGAGGAACAGTCTCATTTTCCACCAGTCCTCTAATCCCCCCTTCTCAATTCCTCACTCCATCCAGTCGCCTTCTCCACGTCATGGCTAAGCCTCTCTCCTTCACTTTCTGCCAGGGGAGACTTTACTCTCTCTCTCTCTCTCTCTCTCTCTCTCTCTCTCTCCCTCCCGGCAGTGAGATGTGAATCTCAAAGCTAGAGGATTACGATCTCGCAGGGTATGAAAATCTGACAAGCCAACCTAATGTAAGAAAAGTCACCTTCCCTTCTTCCTCTCTTTGCTCTCCTGCACAATACCCAGTGTAACTCATTCAAGTGTATCTGTAACATTTGGTGAGTTTGAATGTGCCGGCATAAGGGTGGATGTCTGGTATGCCAGTGTTTTGACTCTGAATACAAATCAGATCCCTAACCACCTGACAGCTGGTGCCCTGGTGGTCAGAGAGTTGCCTCCGGAAATTGGAAGGTTGGGGTTCGAATCCCAGGACTGCCAGTGGCACCACTGAGGTACCCTTGAACAAGGTGTCGTCCCCACACACTGCTCCCCAGGCGCTGTGTTCTTGATTGACCCCTGCTTCACTTGGCGAATGGGTTAAATGCAGAGAAAGAATTTCACATTGTTCACACTGGGTGCTGTGGTGTGCTCACGTATGACAAATAGACACTTTACACTCATATTCTTGTTTCTTGCTCTATTTCTTTCTTTTTTGTTTCTTTTTTGGTGTTGAGAATTGTGGTATAAAATGGTATTGGGCAGGGGTAGCCACACATTGTGGAATGTTTTTAAAATTTTGTTTAATTAATATTTTTTTAACTGTACACTATTTCTCACTGAAATCAAGGGTATTAGTAGGGGGGTTGCCCCCCTAGCAGAAGTAACAGCCTTTACTCTTCTGGGGAGGCTTTACACTTCATAATGAAAAATTACTTTGAAAGCTTGAACCGGGCCTGAAATTTTGGTCCCTGAATACTGTGTATGAGTCTAAACTCGATCCAAAGCCCATTCAAATTTTGTACAAACTCAACCTGACCCAAACTACATCGTGATATTATGAGTCCAAAGCTGAACAGAGATCAACAACATTCTGCCTGAATGAACAGAAGCCAGTGAATGAACTGACTTGTCAAGGACCATTTCATGACTCAAGTATAAAACCATGTAAAATAACATGCTAGAAGAAAATGATCAGGTATTGTATGCTTTTAAACAACATCCTAGTGTGAATAATGTGTCCATAATGTGCTGCTCCCACACTTTGCCGAACTGATAGTGAGATGTTAACCTGTTCACCTGTTTAATCCTAAAACTCTTCTTCCTTATCCACAGAACGTTAGATGAAACAGAAAATATTTTGGCTGAACAAGTGAAATGTAAATGTCCCTTTGGTTGCAATAATGTTTTTTTTCCCCATTTTTCTTGTGTGTGGATTTTTTTGATGTTGTATGACTCAAGCAGATTAAACACATTAAGGGTAGTGAAAGTAAGGAGCAAGAACAAAATGAGAAGAAAAGCAAAAGCAGGGGAAATCCAGGGGAAGAGCTGTTAAAGGTGGGAGGCGTGTTGTGAGGTGCACAACTGAACAGTTTGAACTCAACACATATTTGGAAAATAATGTCTGAACCGAACCAGATGCGAGCACTTAGGTTCCACCAGGCTCTGACTAATATTTCTAGCTCTAATTACTGTGAGGCTTTTATTGCATTTAGCCTCAAGAGCATTCGTCGGAATAGTAAATAGTGCAATTTCACTCTTCCGCAGCCCAATTCAGGGGGGCTGCTTTATGCTCCTCTAGCTTGGAACTAGACATTGTGATCTTAGGTTCATCTGCGACTACTCCAGAGCATCCAATTCTGTTAGTAATTCTTTTCTATAGAGATTAAGTTCTGGGTGTACAGTTTTACACCTGTGTTAGCAATAGGGTCACATTAAAGTAGCTGACATGGGAGGCCTGAATACTTTTGCACATTTAGTGCAGAAATTAAATAAGAAGTCAGTAAGAAATAAAAACTAGGGCAACTTTCTAGCAGGCCAAATCAAACATCCCTGGGCCTCACTTTGGGCAGCAGTGGGATTTAGTGCATGCAGAATACATATATATGGAATGCCGTATTGAAAGTTGCCCGAGAGGTCATCAACAAGCTGTATCATGACAGTAGTCCTAAATAAAGCAAAATGTGAGGGAAGAAAAAAACATACTATGCAAAACACACTAAAGCCTGACTGCACACCCATCTGGTATGAAGAACTTCATATGAGCTTCAGGACACTGGCAAGAAACACTTTCATCTCTAGCAACCTTCTTTCAGTCTGTTCCTCATTCTCTATAGCAGTTTTGCTCTTTGTGTGTGTGTGTTTGGTTTGTGAAAAAACAAAGTGGTAAAGACTAGAGAGAGGGTGATTGATTCCAGACCCTCAGTGAGCTTCAAGCGATTTTGTCTTAAATAGAAAAAGCCTTTACAGCTGCCCTCGCTTCTGAGGCACACAGATTGATTATCTTTCTCCTCACATGAACCAAAAAGGTGAATCACCTGAGCAAGGAGAAAGCAGTAGAGTGGAATCAGGATGGAGTGGAGGTCTGTTGGGGAACTGATGAGTCTGAGAATGGTTTTACCTTCTGCAAAATGTGATTTTGTCACAGAGTTTTATGCCTGTGTAAGTGTACTCCCTGAGCCAAACAATGTGATGTGTGATAATGTTGCTGTGATGGCGATATGAGATTTGTGAGTTTTGACTTAATGAGATAATTCCAAATATTTTTCAAGATTATTCAACCATATACACTATGTGGACAAGAGTACTGGGACGCCTGACCGTCACACCAACAGGGACTTTAATGACATTGCATTCAAATACATAAAATGGACTTTAAAATGGAGTTTGTCCCCCCTTTGCAGCTATAACAGCTTCCACTCTTCTTGGAAGGCTTTCCACAAGATTTTGGAGTGTTTCTGTGGGAATCTGTGCCCATTCACTCTGTAGAACATTTCTGTAGAACATGTTCATGTTGGTTCTGTTCTAGTTACATCAGTTCTTCCCATGGACACAAGAATATAGTGTGAAAACGCTGAGTGCAGGTAATGAGTGATGCTATTATTTCCAACAACAGGCTGTATGAGTGTCAGGTATTTAATGAGTCTCAGCAACATCTTGCAATGTATTCATTGTGGAAACTCACTGTGATGATGGTAAAAGTACAATACATTGTGCAGTCCCACCCATATGGATGCTTCCATTCTGTTCATATCTTGTTCAGGTGCTATCCTGGCCCCACCCATCACTCATACCTTTATTCTGTTAACCCTACAATAATTAGCTGCAATTTCTTTTGTGTATCTTCGTATCCTTTGAATGTGTTTTCTTTCTTTGTTCTGTTTTAAGGATCACTTGCCTTACCATTTCCCTGTCATATGTTTCTAACATCTGCTTTGTAAAAGTAAGAGAAATGAAAAAGAGTTTTGGAGTGACTTCAGAAGACATGTATCCTGGCTCCAGTTTGTCACAGTGATCACTTTACCATGGAAAATTAAAATTATATACAGACCGATTACAAAAGACTAAAATGTTCCTCTTACAAGTCAGAAACATGTTTTGTTTTTGAGATCTTGAGATCTCACTGCCAGTGTTCGGGTGGTCATTTAAACGGTAATCCATTGCAAATTACTCGTTGCTGCTCTAAAACTAAAACTGAGATTATTTATTTATTAATTCCTAAAAAAAGGTATTTTCACTACCCTTCTACTCTCAAACATCCACACACATCTGTATCAACATACGAAGGAAAATTCAAAGGAAATCCCAATAAGCGTTTATTATTTTGTACAGAAAGAAACATAAAGAACAGAAAGAAACAAGATTTTATGCCACCTCAACATAAAATCTCTATGAATAAAATGTAAAGCTTACAGAGCTGTTTCTGAATGAGAATAGTTGATCTCTCCTTTTCAGAATGGGGATCTTATTCCATCAGTTTCATATCAGATGCTTCGACAGATTGCTTGTGGAGTTTAAAGCCTTGTAAAGTTTATCCCCTGTGCTCACACTGCAATATTTATATTCACAGTCAAACTGAAGGTCAGCTGGCGCAGGTAGCACATGTGCACACAGATTACCTGGAACAGAAACGGGTAGTACACAAAATGTATACATTTAAAATGTATAAATGTTTAAATTTATCATGTGAAATTGTTCTCTTAAAGACATATCACAAGTAAGTTAGTAATTGTAAGGTGATAAATTCAGACTGTAAG
>JBBPCZ010000163.1:12141279-12146494 GCA_037974445.1 Brycinus macrolepidotus
GTCTGATTGAAGCTCACACGCCAATCTGAGGGATGAAAGCCATGTGCTTTGAATAAGACTGCACCTCTGTCTGATTCATATGCCCCTACTCATTCAGACTAGAAACACACACACACACACTCACACATACACACACATTCACACACACACACACACACACACACACACAGACACACAGACACACACATACACTTTTAGAATACATAATTCAATCTACCTTTTCTCTCATGAACAAATCAAATAGGTTTCTATTAAAGTGGCAGAACTCCAATAAGTGAAAATGTAATGGATTTCCAACAGAGAGAGACAGAGTGAGAAGGAGTCAGAGAGAGGGGGCAGAGAGAGAGAGAGAGAGGTTTAGAGAGAGAAAGAGAGAGACAGAGAAAGAGAGAGAGAGAGAGTCACAGTAACCTATGAGAATCTTATGAAAGTATGAAAGCTCCACAGCTCCTCTGAGCATATGCTGAGGATCCGGGGGAGGGGGGGGGGGGGGAGGGGATCCAGAAGACCCCCCCCCCCCCCCCCCCCCCCATACAATATAACACTGGCTCCTATACACCACTATACTGCAGACTCTTACAGCTTACATTCAGCTAAAGGCTGAAACCTGGTGTACTGCGGAGCAAAGTGGAGTGTGTTTGTGCTTGTTTGGCAAGAGTTGATGGCAAATTAGATCAAATTTCTTGCCGTAGGTTGTTTTTGTGTGTGTACATTTGTGTGTGTGTGTGTCTATGCATTTTGGGCATGAAGACACTGAGACATGATGTCATGATTTTTTTTTTTTTAGATAAGAGGATTGTTCTGCATTGCCTCGACTTGCTTTTACAGAATCCCACCCTCCTCAACATGCCCTGCATATGAGTGTGTTCAGTGCGTGAGGGCATGTAAAAAAATGTGAAAAAAAAGGTGTGTATTGTTAAATGTTATGAAGAAAAATGTGTAGGAAACTTTTTATAAGATATTCAGTGCAGACAAACATGTTTAACAAGCGCTAAAATGTGAATGTAGGCCAATTTAAGGCATGAATGCCATAAGCATATATATATATATATATATATATATATTTATGTGTGTGTGTATATATATATATATATATATATATATGTGTGTGTGTGTGTGTGTGTGTGTGTTTTTCTTTCTTCTTATTACACATTCTATTATCAGTACATGTACATGTATATATAGTACATACTATATGAGACATATTGTGTTTATACAGTACAAATGCAGCATGACCTCATGCCCTGATGTGTTTGTGTGTCTGCTGTTTGAAAGAAAAAACAGAGGATGCCAGACTACTTCAGGGTGCTGAATATGAAGCTGTACTTGTTGGATGCTGGACGTGCAGCGCTCGATGTTCTAGACGTCTGTCTGAAAGCCTTTGGCACGAGTTAACTGTGTTAATTGTTTTTAAATGTTTCATGCAGGACCCGTTTACCAACTCACGCACAATGACTTCCCTCACTATCAGGACAGACTGCTCTCAGCACCCCTCATGCCATTCTTCCAAAGCACACATACAGGATTCTTTTACAGCATTATTTGAGGGGAACACGGCTGAAGAGCACAGAGGCAATTTTTGTGCTGACAGCTTGATGACCTTCCTCCTGTGGTCTTCCTCCTGCATATTCATACCCGCAGTGACATTAGCACTGTAGCCATGAAATATGTATGCTGTATGGAGCAGAGTACTCCTTGACCTTTTGTATCCACCCCAGAGAAAGGGAGAAAGAGAGAGAGGGAGAGAGAGAGAGGGAGAAAGAGCGAAAGAGAAAACAAGAAAGTGTTTCAGAAGTTTTGGGTTACTTTAAAAGGCACTAAAAAAAAAAACAACACCAAAAGACTGTTACAATTAGATACAATTAGAGGCTTTAAGAGGATGTTAGCAGCAGAGAGACAACGGCAGAGGTTGTTAAAGGCAGTAAGAGGATGTTAAAGGCAGTGAGAATGCTTTTGAGGCAGTGAGAGGCGGTCTGAGGACGTTAGAAGCCGTGAGAGTTCTTCTGGATGCAGTTAGGGGACATTAGAGGCAGCGAAAGGCAGCTAGATGCAGTGAGAGGAAGCTAGAGGCAGTGTGAGGCAGCAAAATGATTTAGAGGCAATGAGAGACAACGTAAAGAAGCAAGAGGCAGTAAGAAGCATTTGAAGGCAGTAAGAATCACTGGAGACAGTCAGAAGTAGTCAGAATAAGTTAGAGACCCTGAGAAGAAGTGAGAGGAAGAGGCAGTTAGAGGCAGTATGAGACAGTATTTAAAATAAGAATATATTCCAGATGAGGCCCTGCAGTTTCAGTTATAGTAAGTAAAGATTAATACACCACACTCAGTTTCTCTTTCTATTCAAAATGAACAATTGAAAACAAAAAAACGGATCTCCAGAGAAGCGACACTTTGTCTTTCAGAAGACTGCAAGGTAATGTGATCTTGTGTCATTTGATCGCTTTGACCTCATCATCGGCTGCTCCTTAAGACTGAACAATTTGTGCCAGACTGTCTCCCGGCTTTCCAAATTAAAGGTGAATAGCAGACGAGGAGTTTCACTGATAGGTTAGACTGGGTCTATCTAATTCATTGTGTCCCAGTGTGAGGAACATGGGGTGATGGAGAGGAGATCTGGAAATGGAATGGAGACGCAGTAAGAGATCAGCAGGATCAGCAGGAGAAAACAGAGGTAATACATAGTAGGATGAGAGAAAAACCCTTTGATTAAAGAAAGAAAGTGAAAGAATAGTATGACAGATAGATAGAGAGAGAGGCAGAGAGAGAGGGAGAGAGAGGGAGAGAGAGGCAGAGAGAGAACAATAAGTTAATGGTATGAGGCTGAAGAGAGTAATGATCGGAGAGAAAAGTGTGAAAAGCCTCTCTCTCTCTCTGCCCCTCTCTTTGAATCAGAATCAGAATCAGAATCAGAAAACTTTATTGATCCCGGAGGAAATTGCTTATGTGATGACTGCCACAACACACAAAGACTCAAGAACAATATAAAATAAAGTATAAAATAAAATAAGTCTAAATAAAATCTAAATAAAAAATCTGTAGAAAGAAAAAAAAACACAATATGAATCGACTATGCTACATACAGAAATGCTTGGTATAATATCTATCTATAAGTGACACAGCTGTGTGATAGTGGTGTGTGTGTGTGTGTGTGTGTGTGTGTGTGTGTGTGTGTGTGTGCATGTGTGTCAGGTGCTTAAGCGGGAATAATCACGAGAATGACAGGAGATCACCTCATGGCATTATGGGAAATGGAAGTGACCATCATCCACTTCAGCATGAAGTCACCTTCATCTCCAACATGTGTGCGTATGTGTGAGTGTGTATGTATGTGTGTGTGTGTGTGTGTGTGTGTTGGGGGGGGGTATATATGGTTAATATATATAACTCTCTACCTTTCTTCCATTAACTCTCAATCTCTCTCTCTCTTTCTCTCTCTCTCTTTCTCTGTCTGTCTTTTGCTACCTCACTGTGTCATGTGTGCAGGGCATTACCATCTTTTTTGTACTTAACAAAGTATGTTAAGTGTGTGTGTGTGTGTGGGTGTGTGTGTGTGTGTGTGTGTGCATGTGTGTGTGTGATGCATGTTTGTTTGTTGATGTGGGATTATGCACTTTGCGTTGTAAACTCTGCTTTCTCACGCACTCTGATGACTTGCTGACCTAGCATGTATGTGCGCACACACACACACACACACATACAAACACACACACACACATGAAACTACAGTCATATTCAGTGGTTTAAACTTATTGAAACTATACAAAATACAAACCGACACAAATACAAATACAACAACCACTTTACTGGAAACACTCAGCTTGTAGCTACTGGTAAACTGTAATTCATCTGTTGATGTTTGTGTTTGCCATCTTGTAGCCCTTCATCAATAGTCTTTGACCACAGAGCTGGTCTTGGTCAGATGACTGGGGGTAGCAGACCACTCATAACACAGTTACAGTAACACTTGGTTCCTGTTACTGTGATTACTGCCTGACACATTCACTGCAATACCTCAAAACAATTCCTGCCACTATCGTGTCAGTGTCACTGCAGTGCTGAGGATTGTCCCCCACACAAACAGTATCTGATCAATAGTGGTCCTGGGGTTAGAAACTGATCAGTGAGTTGGGGTCGAGTGTTGGGGTTGAGGGGGTAGAGGGGTTGGACAGGGTAGAGTGTTGGACAGACTTGGAAAATGTGCCACAAAGAGACTACTAAGTATAGGAGCTAGCTATTTCTAAGTAGGTAGACAGTTAGTAATAGTTAATATTTTCAAGGTTGTGCCATAATGCAATTTAGCATAGTAGTTTCCATGCAAAAAATATGATTATATGCCATAATTCTATGATTCTATATGGAAACAGAGATCAGAACAAAACTTGAGTGTTTGAATATGCATACACTACCAGTCCAAAGTTTTTGCCCACACTGAGATTTTCTACATTTGAATGTTACTCACTTAATATTTACTAAAAATACACTCAATATTCTATGCTAAGAAATAAATTTACAGTTTTCACCATTTGAGTACCTTGAGTACTAGGGAATTTAAAGTTAAAAGACAGCACAATTACACACAAACAGTTAATAGGATGTCAGATATGCACTGTTACAGATTCTTTCATCTTATAAAGGAAACTTATTTTATTTGACATATTTTCTTTTATAGCTGTTTACTCAACAACTTTCCAATGCTTAAAAAGAATAAAAATCTGCAGTTAATGAAATAAATGGATAAGTGGTCAAAAACGTGTGGTGTGCAAAAACATTTGACAGGTATTGTGTTTAACAACTGAACACACTGATTCAGACTACACACAAAAGCTTAACCTTTCTGTAATAAAGTCAAAGCTGTCTACTTTATCACAAGTTATCTCATTGTTGAGGGAACACTGATACGGGTGCTGAAGCAAAAGTGAAATTGAGCACGGTCCAGTGGCAGTTAGTTTCAGTGCAGGCGTGTGATTCACATGGGGTCTGTTGACAGATGTTGACTGATGGAGTTATTAACTCCTTTCATGTTATTAACTCCCTGGTGGTAAAAATGCCTGCGTCCACTGATTGCATTTGAAATGACCAGTGGTGGAATGTAACAAAGTATTTGTACTTCGTTACTGTACTTAAGTACATTTTTACGTGTCTGTACTTTACTTAAGTAAAAATAATAATGCATACTTTTTATTTTACTCCATTACATTTTGCGGCAATTATCTGTA
>JBBPCZ010000163.1:12151142-12165725 GCA_037974445.1 Brycinus macrolepidotus
TCTCTTTCTCTCTCTCTCTCTCTCTCTGTTTCTTTCTCTCTCTCTCTCTCTCTCTCTCTGCCTCTCTCTCTCTCTCTCTCTCTCTCTCTCTGTCTCTGTAATGGATGTGAACATTGATGGGGCGGACAGGACTCTTCCAGTTTGCTTCTAGTTCAGCTGCTCTTTTGTCCTCTGACATGTCAAAGCTTGCAGGTTTATGACAACAAACCTCAATGAGAAAGCCAATACAAATGTGTATGTGTGTGTGTGTGTGTGCGTGCGTAACATGGCAGAAACCTTATTTGACAGACATAAATACTGCCATCTTATATGAATTGCTTCTCACTGGTAGCTGTTTGAGAGAAGCAAATCTTCTGTAAGATTCTAAACTTTCAAGAAACATTTCTACAACTTTTTAAACATTCTGGTTCACATTTGTGTTTGAAAGTAGAAGACGTTTGAATTTGATGAAGTTATTCTTGCGTGTGCTGCCTCGTTTTATCAAAAAGGAAGAAAAAAAAACAAGCTTTGCATTTTGCATGTAATCATTTACTGACATCAGAAAAATGACAGAAGTGCAGACCTGAAAATATCTCACAGAATGTAATTACTAATTGTGTAATTAGATGATAATATAAACAGTATAGCTAAATTACTTCTTATAACAAACAGAAACTCACTTCAGTGTGTGTGTGCTTGTGTGCGTCTATGTGTGTGTCTGTTTTACCAGTGGCCAGCAGCTCCAGAGCAGGTTTGGGCAGTTCTCATGTTTACCTGCCTTCCTTTGTGGCTCCACCTCCTTGCATGGAGACTTCCTGTGTCAGGTGTGTGTGTGTGTGTGTGTGTGTGTGTGTGTGTGTGTCTGTACGGTGTGGCAGCACAGGCAGAGAGAGAGGTTGAACTGTGCTCTCCTGGGACAAACTCTTTCTACTACAGATGTAAGAAAATCACTGTGGATTCTATGAATCTTCAAAATCGCACACTGGGGAGAGAAGAACACAGGACAACTAGGACAAGTTATCTCCCTCCCTCTCTCTCTCTCTCTCTCTGTCACTCTCTCTCTCTCCCTCTCTCTCTCTCTCTCTCTCTGGGCCGGCAGTGGACTCTAGGATTACCTGTGCAGGTGAGCAGCTGAGGACACTGAAGAAGAACGAACTGAACTAATCGTAAGTTTGCTAAAGTAAAAGCTTATGGACTCTAAACTTTTCTCTACATTTGTTAATGTCTCGGTTCTCCACTAATCTTTCACTTTTTAACTTTCACTCATCGCGGGACGAGTAAAGGTGCACATGCTTTGTCCTGTTCTTATACCATTCTTCAAGGTTGCTTTGGTAAAAAAAAAAGATAGTTCTACAGTATATAGAACCATGACAACTGCATTAGAACTAGGACAAGTTAAATGTTTAGATGGCTTTTTGTCTGGTTAAATGGTTCTTATCTTTTATACATTATCTATTAAGAACCTTTTTTCCAAAATGACCTTTTAAGTACTATGTAGAACCATTTTGCTAAGAGTGAAAAGCTCAAACATGAGAAACAGAAAATGAAACCCATCTAGACACTAGTAAAGGTGCCAAATAGGGTTCTTCAGAGCGATGCCTGTACAGAACCTTAAAGAACCTCCACATAATGCAAAAGTTCTGTACAAGTTAAAGTTTTTGTTTTTTTCCTAGAACTGCATGTTCAAGCTGAGAATCACTGAGGAGCTATTATTTTTAAGAGTGTCCTCATATTAATTCACATTTCTATAAGTGATTTCTTGCAAGATCATAACATATTTTTGAGAAGAAATAGCACTTTCAAAGGAATTTCAAAGCCTCATTGTTGGGGTTGAGCAACATAATCTTTTTCCTGAATTAAAGTCAGGATATACACACTTCTGCCCAAGTCAGAGAAAGAGAGTGTGTGAGAGACCTATTTAGTTGCAATTCATTAATAATGCTAACTTGGTTGTATATCCTTGTTATGTCAGTGATGTAACTGAAAATACTTGTGCATGGAATGACACACTACTATGAATTAACAATCACTTAGAGCAGATTATAGTGGAAGCTAATACACGCATGTACTTCCACTACAGGCCTCCCTGTGAACAAATCCTTGATATCTAATCCGTCTCTGATCTCAAACTCAGTTGTAAAGGACTGAGAGAGAAAGAAGGAAATGCCAGGAGGAAAAAGGAAAACATGACCGAGGTATAGAGAGAGAGAGAGAGAAATAGAGAGAGAGAGAGGTAGAGAGAGAGAGAGAGAGAGAGAGAGAGTGAGAACACTTATATAACTCTCCATATGCTCCACTATATGGTTCTTTGATGTGAACTACTTATGTGGATGCAGCACCCAGGCACACTCTCATGAATTCTAATGCTCTTCATGTCCTCTACATGTGTGTGTATGTGTCTGTGTATGGGTATGTGCAGCCATATTTGAGACACTTTTGAAAAATTAGGCGATAAGTTACAATATTACATTATTCACACACTTTTGTGAAGAAAGTCACTTTATTGGAGGAATTTAAAAGCCTCATTCTTGTGGTAGAAAAGCACTTAATCCTTTTCCTAAATTAAAGTTAAAGTACACACAACTGTGCCCAAGAGAGAGTGTGAAAGTCTACTTTAACATTAACTTCAGTTTTAAAAGTCAAGGGAAGCAGTTTAAATCATATTGCCAAATATTTCTGCGCTTAATCTTTTGTGATCCACCTTTTCTAAAATCACTCAAGTGTGGTCAGACTCAGCTCGAGTTGCCAGCCTGTAACCTGTAACCTGATCAGTCATAACTGCAGTTAGAGCAGTCACCGTACCAGTTCTTCTGTTTTCAATACCTTTTCATAATTGCAGCTTTGCCTCTAGTCTGTATCATTCTTATTATTCCTTTCTTATTGTGTGTAACCATTAGTGGCCTACTGGTTCCCATTAAGCTGCTTTCACATCTCTGAATATACATGAAAGATGTTTCTATTTTCGGCATGTTTTCTAGTGTCCGTACTGCAAGGGCTAGGCCCTTTGGAATTAGGGGGTGTGGTTGGAGCGCAGGTGTGACTTGAGATAAAATAAATTGTCATTGATGTGCCTGTAATCAACACACTGGCAAAAGGCTGCTAGTTCTTGTTCTAAAGTCTGAATAGCAGAGCCATGTTATAAAGCAGTCTAACAAATATTCGAATTCTGCATTCATTCTTAATGCTTGGTGGAAAATAGTTTCTTTTATTATTACCAATAATTACAAAAATGAGGGACAGCGGTGTATTTGGTGTAAGCAACGAGACTGAGTGTTATACTGGCTTTACTCTGCTTTGTGTTGTGCCTTTTGGAACTATCAGTGCAACAAACAGCCTATTTTTTTCATGCACTTTTAAATAAAAACAGTGACCAAAATGCCCCTTTTCTTCTTGTATGACTCCCCTCACAATATCTGTTAAATCTGCCCCAGGGCTGGCAGCATCCTACATGTTAACACTCCTGCCCACAATATTACATTATGTCTTTTTAGGTTATATTAATTTTATCTTTTTGTGCACCACAGACATACAATATATGGGCAAAAGTATTGGGACATCTGACCATTACACAGACAGGAACTTTACTGAAATTGCATTCAAACACATAGACTTTAATATGGAGTTGGTCCCCCTTTGCAGTTACAACAGCTTCCACTCTTCTTGGAAGGCTTTCTTTAAGATTTTGGAGTTTCTTTGGGAATTTGTGCGCATTCATTCTGTAGAGTATTTATGGAGTCAGGCACTAAGGCTGGACGAGAAGGTCTGGCTCGCAATCTCCGTTCCAGTTCATCCCAAAGGTGTTCAATAGGGTTGAGGTTAAACCCTAAAAAACAGGTGTGTCCCAGTACTTTTGTCCATATACTGTATTTTCGTTCACTAGTGTTAAACTGGATGGGCTACGTGTTCACCCCAGCCACTAATTTCAAATAGCCAGGGTCTGGAACTGTACTGAAAATGTGGTCTTGTTCCATAAAAGAATGTGCAAACAACAGCCTTTTTTTTTAGCACGATATTTCCAAAGTATGATTTCTTTTTTGTTTGTCTCATTACCCAAATATAGTACAGTACAAAAAGCAGGATTACCTGAATAAAGCATAAATCCATAAAAAAAAAATCTATTAAGCTTCGGTAATAAAGTAGATGTGCTTCATTATTTTCCACTACAGCAGCAGAATATTGATGGAGTCATGACCTGACCTCTGCTAAAGAGGTTTTCAGCAATTGAAGTGGAAAAATAGCTAATACTTTAATCTCCAGCCTTTGAGTGGAAAGTGGCTGAAAGGTAATGGAAAGAAATCAGAATACATTAGTGAGATTGTGCAGTCCTGTGAATTAGATTACTGCACTCTTAATCGGGTAATCAGTAATCTGTAACAGAATATATTTGGAAAGTTATCCTTATTCTGTGTGTGTGAGCACCTGTGTGTGAGTGAGCATGTGTGTGTTTATGTGCCTGTGTTCCTGGAACAAAATTCCCTTTAAAATGTATGTGGAACAAAAATGTAGGGCGTGTGTCTGACTGTGTGTCATGACTTGCTCTTCATAGAGAATACATGCTCTCTCTCTCGCTCTCTCTCTCTCTCTCTGTCTCTCTCTATCTATCCTTTATCGTGTATTATTTTAGCCTGATGTCCAGCTCATTAATATCCATAATTTCCTGGTTTGCAGCATTAATCATTAACATCATACTACTGTAATTATTCATTGGCCTTATGAAGTCACATGGTCCTATAGGACACCCCAGGGCTTTTCAGTACTACCCACAATTCCTTACTTCTACTTAAACTGGGGAGAGTTCAGAGGCTCAGGAGAGCTATGGAATGTTCTTTTTCTTCTTCTCAGACATGCTGAGACACAGCATTGACGTCCAAATCAGCCGCATGGTTTAAGGAGCACTTCACCCAGAAGGCTTATCTAGCTAACAATTAATGAAAGCTAGTGGGAGATCAACTAGCATGACGTTTACTTAGCAAGCTGGCAAAATAAAGTGAACGTGACTTATATTAGAAATGTTAGTTTTGGTACAATGTACAGTAGTTAGCCAGTCAGATTAGATATATACATATAAAGGAAATTTACTAGAATGGAAACAAACCAAGTGTGACATTTCCAAACCAAACCATACTTATGAACTTGGAGCTCTAAGTAGGGGGCAGTGATGTGCTCATCAACATCGACATCACTGTCCCCTACTCAGAGCTCCAAGTTCATAAGTTTGGCCACCATGGTCATCCATGTCCAAGACAACACAACTGGTTTCGCTCTCTCTGGGTGGGTAGGATTTCCCGCCCTCTCTCCCCAACACTCAGCATGATGCTAGTCAATATGGGCATCTGCTAGCTGATATGACAGAATTGGTAGTTAACGTTCATCCACCCAGTGTGATTAGGGGAGTCCAAGCTAGTGGGTGGAATTAGACAGGGCCAAAATTCGGCACAAAACTGCGGGAAAAAGGTAAAGCTTAACTAGAAAAAAAGTATAAGAAAATTTACGGTGTGCATTCTAATTACAGGGTCACATCCAGCCCAGTAAGAACGGGTGACTAGGTGACCCTGCTTCTTAACTATACAAAACAAAACAAAAACCTTACCAGATGAGTTACAGACTTCCAGTCATCTCATTTTTTTCCATTTCTGCCAGGTATTATTTGAATCCTTGCAGTAAATATGTACTTTTACCAGGAACTGGATTAACAAAGAAAGTGCAAAAGTCAAGATGCCAGTGTACGTCATGATCTCTCATGTACAGAAGCACTGTGTTATAGTCAACAAGTCAATATGAACAGATTTAAGACTCTGAGTGATAGTGATAAAAAGAGAAAACAAAATAAATAGAAGAAGAAAAGAGGAAGAAGAGGGACTATGTTTGTACCTTTGGTGATAAGATAGAGACTGATTCTACGTCTCCTGACTTCGTTAGGTTTTTTGCCTAGTGTGCATGTACATGTGTGGGTAGGTGCACCTTCATTGGTGCGTGTGTGTGTGTAGGTGCATGTGCGTGGGGCTGCATGTATGCAAGTGGGTGCCCAGTGGTGAGTAAGCACAAAAGCCTGAAACATCACCAAATAGTAACACACACACACACACATATACACCACGTGAAAAGGTCACTTATTAAAGATCAGTTACAGGAAAGCTGACCATGCAGAGTGTCATATCCAAGTGTCATATTGTTACTGAATTACCAAGACACTGAGTTTCGGTGTCTGATTATATGTATGTGTGTGTATGTGTGTGATGCAAGTTTGATTCACATTTGTACATAGTTTCCATATAAATGACATATCCAAATGAATTTGTATTAAGTGTAACAAGTGTTATATATAATGTAATATAATGTCATTGTGGTAACAAAATCTCAAATCTCCAAAGAGTCATTTTACAGGAGGAGCACAAATCATCCACAAATCTTAGTGTTAATGTGACTAGATTTTATGACAAGCCACTTTGGACCAATTTTATTGATATAATTGTTATGACATTTTAAAACAGTGTAAAGGGCAGCTTTTATTTTTTAATTAAGTAAAAAAAAAAGACAAAAACAGACACAATGATGATATGTAATAAAGTATAATATTTAAGGTTGGTCTGAATAATTTGTAGCTTAAAGAGAACTGTAGCTTAAACTGCAACCCATTTCATAAGCAATGTATAAAAAGGACAGTGACTGTTACAATATTTTTTTAAACCAAATTAGATGAAAGCTTGTGAAAGCTGTATTTAAACAAGAGGCTGCAATCACAACTTTTATAGCAACATAACAGAGAAGCTGGACTTCAGCTGACAATAAATTTTTGCCTTCTGGTTATATTTTTGACTACAGTAATGAAGGTGCTTAAAATGAGGGTAAATTACTTTGTTGAAAACTTATTTATTTTTAAGGGTGATTTCCATAAATACCCTCAATACCAGTGTTTAAAGTCTGTTAAATACTTTTTGGGCCAGACCTAAATGCATTACATTTATATTGGAAATGATGTGCACATTTGAATCAAGTAAGGTAGATTCATTATCTGTTTTTAGTTTGTTCCCCAGTGTGTGAGGATTTGAATCTATGTCACCCAACAGCAGTTGCATTTCTCAAGAATCCCTGAGTGTTTGCCTGCAGTAACACACTTGATCCAGCTAAAAGCTGATGTTCAGCGCAGGAGACAATTAGTTAACTGCATTCTATAGCAATTCTCAGTGAGATTACGACGTTGCAGAGAACAAAGTTCTGTTGTCTGAGTATGCACACGCAGACTCGGAGGGGAGTGTGCATGGTGAGCGGTGTTCAGAGAGACACCCTGCAGACAAGCTTTTATGACTGTCATAACTCATAGCGCTCCCTCTTGATTATATAACACACCCACTTAACCCATGCTGACAGTGTATGTGATGTGTCTGTGCCTGTGTGTGTCTGAACTTTTCATTTCATTTCCAGTCCTGTCCTGGACAGGTTGTATCTCCAGTGGAATTTGCCTTATCAATTTTTACAGCCAGTCCAGACATTGTCACAGAATTCATGAGATAGGGAATAGAAATTGCTCCACACACAAATGCATTCCTTCTTAAAATCTGTTGCAAAGCTGGACAAAACTGTACCACTTTTTGTTTAAAGTCATTTTGAAAAAAAAAATGGATAATTCCAGCTCTAAAATTTAATTGTCTGGTCTGAGTCAGGGTCAGAGTTGTTGTAGAGACCTTTGCTATCTTCAAACAGAAGCTGAAGACCCAAATCTTCACTGAGCACTTAGGCTAACGACTACATGTTCCTGTCAAAAATGGAACTAAAACAAATGTCTTTAAAAAAGTCTGCTTCCCAAGAGTCCTCTGTGTGATCTAATAGCGCTGGTAGTCTCTGGTCTTTACTTTGTTGGCTACAAAGCACCCATGTACATCGCTCTGGATAAGAGCTTCTGCCAAATGCAAATGCAAATGCAAATGTAAATGTAAATGTTAGATACTCGGTCTGTGGACACCATGTCTGCACCACAACAACTGAATTCTGTAATTCTTAATGTACCACAATATTTACCAAAAACCAAGATATAAAAACCTGAACATCAATCATGGTTCCATTCAAAGTTCACATCTAGACAAGAACAGATCAAAAACCCAGAAGTGTTCTTGATTCATGGGTTTTATTGAGTGTTGACTTAGATAGTTGAGTTTCTCAGAATGCATTTCTCACAAGTAGGCAAAGGCGGCAGAAGAACTACCACATACCTTTTAAGTTTCGTATTATGTTTTGTATTATGTACCAAATGTCACCAAATGTAGTTTTTAAAATTTCCCACCACTGGCCCTTCGATAGACATACATCGTAAATATATATTTTTATGAATATTTTAATTAATGTATTTTTGAATGAAAATGAATGGAGGCAATTTGGTTTATTATGTGTTATCTTACTCTAAACATCAGTTCCAGGGAAGATAAAAGTGAAAATGCAGGGTCTTGAGCCTTGAATCAAAACGCTTGAGTCGAGCTGAGTTGTGATGTTAGCAAAATCACTGCTGCTCCAAATGCAGATTGAGCATTCTGCCTCTCCCTATCTTCGGGAGTCAGGACTCCAGAGCCAGACTTGCTAGGATTTGGCATACTTGAAGTGCCCACAAATTAAATAAACTCTTAATTTGATATGTTTTCACAAAGCTGAGTTGTGCACTACAGTTTCTCGTTTGGTGGAATATGATTTTGCTTACCTCTCAACAGCTGCTGTGAGCCGGCCATGGACATATCAGCTACCCTGTGATGGAGGCGAGAAAGCAAGTGGGTGTACGCCAATAAGCCATAACATTAAAACCACCTGCCTTTTCTTGTTTAGGTTCCCTTTGTGCCACCAAAATAGCGATAACCTGTCGAGATCCTTTAAGTCCTGCATGTGCAGAGAGGCCACTGCCACTAGGAAAAAACATTGTCAGGGGTGTACTTATTTTGGAGTAATGTTTAGGTAGGTGGTACATGTCAAAGTAATATCCACATGAATATCAGGACCCCAGATTTCCCTTTTAGGTACGTTAGGCACTTAGGTGGCAGACAGTTGTAAGCATGGGCACTCTGACCAGTCTGAAGTTATACAGCCCCATATGCAGCAAGCTGCAATGCACTGTGTGTTCTGACACCTTTCTATCATAGCCAGCAATAACTTTTTCAGTGCTGCAGTAGCTCCTCTTTGGGATTCGACTAGACAGACTAGCCTTCGGTCTTTACATGCAACATTGAGCTTTTGCACCCATGTGTACTGGCTGTCCTTCCTTGGACCACTTTTGTAAAGTGTAAAGTGACCATTCTGTCATACATGAACACAGCACAGCACACAGTGTGAATAGCACAAAATTCTTCCTCTGCATTTAACCCATTCACCAAGTGAAGCAGCGGGCAGCCAGGAACACAGCGCCCGTGGAGTAGTGTGTGGGGACGGTACCTTGCTCGAGGGTACCTCAGAGGTACCACTAGCAGTCCGGGATTCGAACCCACAACTTTCTGATTGCAGGGGCAACGCCCTAACCACTAGGCCACCAGCTGGCAGGCACTTTTGGTAGGCACTAACCACCACATACTGGGAACACCTCACTAGAACTGCTGTTTTAGAGATGCACTGATCCAGTCATCTAGCCATCACAATGTGGCCCTTGTCAAAGTCTCTTAGGTCCTTACAGTCTCTTAGGCCCATTTTCCTGCTTTCAGTACATCAGCTTCAAGAACTGACTATTCACATGCTGTCTAATATATCCCACCCCCTGACAGGTGCCATTGAAAGGATATAACCACCTGTCAGCGGTATAATGGTGTGTCTGATAAGTCTTTGTACTGTAGTGACAGTAAACCAGAACAGCAAGGATATATATACAAATAAAATACAATCAAATACCAATATCGAATTACAGATGTACAAGCACTGACAATTTCCCAGTGTTTTAAACACACCAAGACTAATGACTAGTCGAAACACTAATAATGAGGTCCAACCAGGGCAAAGACATGTTGAATCAGAGATGTGACTGGGTGGAGACTGAAGGGAGCTGAGCCAGAACAGAGAAATCATGACATGGATCTATCCCTGCATGGAAGGGTCACTGGAATATCAGCAAGGCAGACATTCATTCATGTGATTTTTTTTTCCAAACCTCCCCACTTGCATGACAAACTTTTATACTGAATTTGCATTTCAATATCAACTTGTTTTCTCTGTTGCTCTCTTTCTCTTTGTTCCTCTCTTTTTTCATCCTTACCTCTATTTCCTTCTCTTGCAGTGGCTGGTATCATTATATACCTTAGGTGCAGTATTGATATTTCTGTTGCTAGTGGGAAAAATGAGTTCAGGGGCTGTTCGATACTACTCCCTGTGCCAAGTTTTAAAAGAAATATGTGAAACTGTAAAGTCATTTGGACTGGTTCCTTCTGCCATACCGTGCCTGAGAGTGTGTGGCTTAACTTTCCAGCAAAATTCTTACTGGCTTACCAACTCTGTCTATCTTTCTGTTGTACAGGTCCCAGTGAAACCTGACCAAACCCAATCAAACCTTGGGATCAAGCTTTATACAACCTCCTCACCAATATCTTCAACCTATGACAGAACTAGAAGAAGCAGGTGCCATGGCAATGGTACCAGGTGATGCCACAATAGAAGGTCAGGAAACTGAGGTTGCCATGGCCATTGGTGACCCCGTTGAATTGGGGAGAGATGATTTAGGTGCCATGGCAATTACTGGTGCAGCTGTTGGGTTGTCCGAAGAAGAAGATACCATGGTTGTTCCAACTTGTGGGTCCATAGATTTTTCCATTGCTGGTGCCTCCGTAATGCCGGTTGGTGTTGCTACAGCCATGACAGAGGATGGTGCCTTGGCACAGCCAACAGATGATCCCAGAGTGATGCCAATAGTTAGTGCTACTGCAGTGCCAGTTGATGGTGCTATGACAGTACCAGTTGATGGTGCTATGGCAGTACCACTTGAAGGTGCTATGGCAATAGCAAGTGATGGTGCCACAGCAATGCCAAATGATGGTGCTATGGCAATACCAGTGGATTGGGCTATGGCAATAGCAAGTGATGGTGCCACAGCAATGCCAAATGATGGTGCTATGGCAATACCAGTGGATTGTGCTATGGCAATAGCAAGCGAAGGTGCCACAGCAATGCCGAATGATGGTGCTATGGCAGTATCAGTGGATGGTGCAATGGCAATAGATGTTGACACTCCAATGACAGTTGGCGGAGCCACAGCTCGCGAGCCCACCATCTCTCCTGTGGACCTATGTCGGGTCTGTGGGCAGCGCCACCTGCTGGACGAGAACCATGAGTATAACTACAAGGACGAGGTAGACGATGAGCTCCTCTGCCACATCTGCCTGCAGGCCCTGATCCGACCACTGGACACACCCTGCGGCCACACCTACTGCCAGGAATGTCTGACCAGCTTCCTGCTGGAGAGCGACTTCTGCCCTGTGGATCGGGTGCCGCTCTTGCTGCAGAACTGCCGCAGGTCCAGCCTGCTCGTGCACAAGTTGCTGGACAAGCTGACCGTCTCCTGCCCCTTCAGTGAGCACTGCTCTGAAAAAATGGCCAGAGGAGAGCTGCAGGGACACATCCAGAGCAGGTGAGTGAATGATGCTAAAGAAGAGGGAGGGAACGTAACAGAACTCGGTTCACTCTGTTCAGTCATGCGCACAACCCTGGATACCAAGACATGCTTTTAGGGTCTCTTGGAAGGGCATGTAGTCTCTTCAGTATATAGTGCTGCAGAACCCACCAGCAATGAGATACAGTGTTCCATAGCAAGTGCTTACATTGTTCCAGTGGATTTAAATCAAAGGATTTGTCATATTAACAAGAAATACAAAGTCAATGAGCGGAATGAAGAGTACCTTCAGAGAGTGATTAATCAAGCAGAGAAATTTGGTGGCAACAAAAATGCAGATTCTGAATTTAATTATCACATTAATGTTTGCAAGTGTTTGATGAAACACAGTTTCCCTAGTGTTACATAATTATATTATTACAAATGAATAATTGTGTATTGTAAATTGACTGTAAAGCAAAATAACAATAACAACTCTAAACTCCTTAGCGTTTCTTTGTAAAAAAAAAAAAAAAATCAGGTTTTCTCACTATTAGATAGAGTATCTTGTTTTCTGTTTAAGTCTTTTCCCCAGTTCCAACAATATGAACCATTAGGTTTCTGGGAGCTGGATTTCAGCTACTTCTCTTTTCTTTTCTCTGTGTTCCTTCACTCCAGTGTTTAAAGGCTAGCAATCTCTCTTTTCACTCGCTCTCTTGCTGTGCTAGCATCGTTAGCTCTCCCCCTGCCCCGAAGCTTCAGTTGAAATTAATTGCGTTTTTGTTTTGCGCACTAATGGAAACTTTCCCCTTGCTTTAAATTCCACTTACGGAAACATAATCAACTTGCCCTCTTCTCCATCCGAGCGGATCCCCCTCTTTGCTTTTTCTGCCCTCCCTCCTTCTTCCATCTACCCTTCCTCTATTTGCGTCACTTTGTTTGGGCTTTCCGCTTCACTTCCATTCTCTCTTTCTCTTTCTCTTTTCTCTTTCTCTGTTTGCTGGCGAATGGGCTTCATCTCAAAGGTTCTTGAGGGTCAGCAGTCACTCGCTAAGACGCCTTCCAGAAGTGCAAATGGATGAGCAAGGCCAAGGGAGTGCAGCCTGAAGGAGTGAAGTGGAAAGGTTGTGTCTGAGTAAGAATGGGTGTTTTTATTTCTGCCTTCCCTTGTTTTTTTTACGTGAAAATCATGCAGTTATCACGTCCTCACATCCTACTATCTGAACATTTCCCACTCGTCATGATACAGTGTAAGTAGGAAGGTTTCTATACAAAGGATGTTATGCAATGTTTCAGTGCTTTGAAATGCTTGACAATGTAGGCAGTAGAAGCTGCAATTATTCATAATTATAATGTTAAACTATGCTTTTGACAGAAAAGGGTAAAAAAAAAATGGTTACACATAATTTCAGTGTCACATATTCATCACGTGCCTCTCACAAACCAAAAAGGGAAGTAAGATGGTGGCAAAAAGGGACTGAGGAGGAGTCAAAAAGCTTATTAACTCAAATTTAATGACAACATGTAGATGCCATAGGAAATGTCAGCATATAAAAGATGTTGGTAAATGTGGTGATTAGCTGCATTATAAAAGTTTGACGAAACTTCCCATATTAACCAGTTCTCTTTTTCAACCTGTGGGAATGATAGCATAGCCAAAAAAAAAAACATTTTTTGGAATATTTGTGAAATTGTTGACTAAAGTGTATCAAAAACTCCGTTTTGTTTCAATAAAAGAAAAGTCATTGAAAGATTTGACATTATTACATAAAGAGTCTTTATAACTAATGCTCAGTTTGATGGAAACAAGTTGTTTCGCAACACATTTTTATCTCATCACTTTCAAAATGTACACAAACTCAGTGGAACTCTATCTGGAGAGGACAGGGGTTGTTGTTGCGTTTGCTATGGACTGATGTGATGGATGGCACGCTAGTTGGAAGTGACGCACCACAGCATGAATGCTTGGTACAACATCTAGACTCCACTGCTATGATGCCTGCTTGTGGATGCTTTGATGTCTGTCCTTTGTTTTGCCCTTCGTGCTGTGACTTGTTGTGGGTTTGCGCTTTGTGACTGTGTGTGTGTGTGTGCGTGTGTATGTGTGTGCGTGTGTGTGTTCATAGTTGTTTAGAGGGATTGGGGGATTTGTCCAAGAGAAGATTACACTTGAAATCAAGTACTGGACGCAAACCTTTCATTATGAAAGAGAATTAGAGAATACCGCGGCATGCTGAACACCCAGCTGACCTTTTATTGTACGCGTGAGATTTTTTTATTTTTTCATTTTAATATGCATCTATTCTTATGACACATCAATCCTGCATACAGTTCTACTACTTATGTTAGTGAAGATCCATTATCTTAGTGTGTGGGTCAGCTTTTAATTCTTTTCTCATGTATAGATGTGTGTGTGTGTGTGTGTGTGTGTGTGTGTGTGTGTCCTCAAGTCCTATAAAGGACTGCCACAGAATTCTGTGATGTGTTTCCATTTGGCTGACCATGACTACAGATTGAACAGCCGTTGTACTCGTGGAGTGTGTGTGTTTGTGTGTGTGGGAGGTCGGGTGAGTGTTGGGCTGAAGTCCACAGTGAAGATGAATCACAGTGTATGCTGAATCTGTATGATCCCACACGGACACATGGCTGTAATCCAGGTTTGTGTATGTGTGTGTGGATGACTGACAGCGGGGGGAGAATAAGCTCACAAACCCCGGCTTGCATCAATAAACCAGCATCAATACAGCTGGTTCAGAGGCGAGCGCTAATAACTTTGTGAATGTGAGTGTTTGTGTATGGGCAGGAGTGTTGACAGTTGGTAATGTGATTTTATTGCAACTTGATTCCCCCTTTGCCTACAACCATGCACACACACACACACACACACAGAACACATCCACTTAAATAGGACTTACTTTTAATTGCCTCAATAAATATTCACTAAGCTTCTCACCAGAGGAGAGAAGAGAGGAGAAGAGAAGAGAAGAGAGGAGAAGAGAAGAGAAGAGAAGAGAAGAAAAGAAAAGAAAAGAAAAGAGAAGAGAAGAGAAGAGAAGAGAAGA